>APFE031698522.1:49443-105518 GCA_000404065.3 Pinus taeda | reverse complement strand
TGTTGCATCTCAATTTGCATCCAAATTTGAGCCATTTTTATGCCCATTTTTGCACCATTTTTTCTTCTTCTGTGTTCAGTTTTGCACCATTTTTTATGTCCAAATTTGCATCCTTTTTGGTATTTAATTTTGCATCCTTTTTGGCATCCAAATTTGCATCCTTTTTTCTGCAACATTTTGTGTCCACATTTGCATCTCATTTTGCACCTAGATTTTAGTTTGAATTTTCATCTAGTTATGCATCATTTTTTACATCCTTGGTTTCACCCTTTTTTAGTTCCATTTTGAATCTTGTTTTGTGTATTTTCTTACATCCTTTTTGCACCCAATTTACACCATTCTTTGCATCCTCATTTTCGTGTCCATTTTTGCATCCTTGTTTGCACCCATTTTGGTATCCTTTCATATGCCCTATTGTGTTCCCTTCTTTGTGTCTAGTGTTGCACCCTTTTTTAATTTTAAAGTCTTTTTGTGTCATTGTTTGCATCTTGTTTTGATGGCTATTTTAACATCCGATTCTACTCCCAATTTTGCATCGATGGTTAAATCCACTTTTGGCTTCTTGTTTAGAATTTTACTTTTATTTCCATTTATGACCTCTTCTATGGGTTCATTTTACTAACTTCATTTACTTAATTAAATTTATTAAAGTTTTTAAATATCATTTTGCTGTAGGATTTAATGCACGATTAGATGAACATAAAACCCTCTCAGTTTATCCCATAAACCTAGGACATACCAATTAAGAGAAAGGTTGTTCTAAGGCTCAGGATTCTTAGTAGAACAAGACGTAGAGTATAGATTAATAAAAGGAGGAGTTCTTGTGAGTCCTCGCATGCAGGTCTTCCTGGAGTTTTTAGTATAGCTAGGAAGCGCTCCTAGCTAGCTCCAAAGCTTGGTCCTACACATAAGAGAGAGAATAAAGCAACCTTCACAACATAATATCTTGATAATTGAAACTATCAGAAACATATAAATATTATTGAATAAATAAATATAAACCAAAATCCCATACATTAATAGTTAAATAAAATAAGTAAAGAATGAATAGAAACATATGGAAGGAAGAACAACTAATCTATATTAATAAAGGAGTTGGAGGAAAGTTACAACAATCAGATGTAGTTGCAGCAGCACCTCCCCCAACTCCTAGCTCCAAAACTCTCCCTTTCAAGATAGATCTAAGTAGCGTGACAATACAAGAATTCCCATCATTTTTTCGATGGCCAAGCCTCCAATATATAGGAAAGTGAAGGCTAAGAAGATTTCCCAAATTCTTCATTAGTTCAATTTGGGAAAAATCTTTTGGGTGAATAATATTTCCTCATATAAAAATGGTATTTTCCACTTTTTAGATGCTTTTGTGCTTAGGAAAAAGCTTCCCCATGGTTTATGGCTCTTTCCTACTTTTGTATGCTTTTATTTTTTAGGAAAAAGCTAAAGATGAGGATAAAGAGATCACATTCCACAATATGAGTTTCAGAAAGTGAACAAGAGTGTCAAATTCAAATTCTAGCTTGCTTATATTTTAGTTTTTTTAATATATATTTAGTTTTAGTATTTTTTATTTTCTAAAAAATATATTTAGTTTTTGGTGTATATTATATACATATATATATTATTATTATTATTTTTTTTTGCTATAATAAAAATTTATATTTTGTTTTTATAAGAATGGATTTTAAACATTCCATTCATGGTAAATTTGTGATTTTATGATAAGAGTTTAAATTATATATAAAAAAGTAAGTAAATAGAATGTGCTTGGGTTTTGTTAATGCAATAAAACTAATTATGTTCTTCATTATATCTTGAAATGTTCATCTTGAACCTAATAAAACAATAAAGTTAAAATAGGTTTGCCTTTTTCCTTTGTAAATCTTTGTCCCCCTTAATCTTGGTCTTAATAGATTAATTGTCTTATGGTGGCCTTGAGTCGTCACTTCCATTAGTCGCATGCTTTATAGTTTTTTGTTAGTGATATTTTTTAGGCTTGATAATATGTTATTTAATTTATCAAAATGTGTTATTGCCCATATTATTGTTAAAAATTAATATTAAATATGTTGGTTTTTGAGCACGGTTTAGGAAAATGATCCAAAAAGGTTTATAGATTGTATTTTATAATGCAATGATTCATTGCTTGATGAAATTGTTTTGGATATTTTTTTTTTTTTTATGATTCATTGATTGATGAAATTGTTATGGATATTTTTTTTAGTATATTGAATTGTATGTGATAAAGTCAAAAGTCACCTCTTTTTTAGATTTTCATTTGAGTAATTTCCCTTAAGGCCATCAAGTTCACCATTCGGTCCCAGGTTAAGGAAATATAGGGGTCATGAAGTAGAATTGTCCAAGCACTTAAAACTTGAGACATGTTTTTTTTTTCAGTCACATTATACTTCCTTTCTGTGTAAATTCTCGATGAAAATATTCTCATGGAACATGAGAGGCCTCAATAGTAAAGGAAAAAAAGAATCCTAAAAGAAAAATGGTACGCAAAGCACCCATCAATAATGTTGATATAAGAAACAAAAATATTAAGTGAGGTTCTACCTCATATAATTAGCAAATGGGGGAGGAATTTCCAAGTAGTAGTGATTCATGCTTAGATATACTTGGGTGGAATGGTTATTATTTGAAATGATCAAGACATCAAGGTTACCGATATGTTTACCCCTTTTCGCATTATGACAATACAATTTTAGTTAATTGACATCGAGGAATACTGCCATGTATCCAATATCTATGACTCCAATAACGCAAATGGAAAACCTCTATTTCCCAATTCTATTTCTAGCACAAATAATTTATACTCCCCATATCGATGGATTATTGGGAGTGACTTCGATATTATCAAGTGTCTCAAGCAAAAGAAAGGATGAATCACAATGTTTAACAAGAAATTTTGTAAGCTATACCATTAAAGCCATAAAGTAGTCTCTATTAAAGTTGTCAAGCAATGAGTCTCTAACCCACACATGATGATCAATGAGATGTAATACATGTGTGTGTGGTGACTAACTTAATACACAGTTCTAATAACTCCACAAACTTATGTATTTCACTTTGTCACATAAATTGACAGTAGTGTGGCATAAGTAAACCAAGAGTAGACATGAAACCCTTAGGCAACAAAAATTCCCTAGACCCTCAATTAGGTACTTAAATGATGAAGTTAAAATGCAAGGGGAAAAGAGGACTGCATGATTTAACCATCACAAACATGTGATCAAGTGTGACTAGGAGTGTATATATTCATATATTTTCCAAAGAGGGAGTGAATACATGAGTTACCATTCATTGGGCCTTATTTTTCTTTCTTTTCTTTTTTTTATATATAGGACTTAGGGAATAAGGTTTTCATAAGTTTGGCACAACTCATAGATATAACATTTACATGAATTTTCACTTCAATCTTAGAGCTTAGACCTAGATAAATCAGTATAATGTATCTTTAATGATTTTGGCTTTCACTTTTTTATTTTATTTCATCACAAATGACAAAAGGGGAAATATTTTGCCACAAATCAATGAATGCTTAGTCATAAAGGCATCATGTGATGAAAACAAATTAATTATGTTATTCTCTATGAAAATGATGGGTATTCTTGAGAAAATCGTATGCTTGTGGATGTCTCCTCTCTGGTTGAGAGGGAGTGAGGGTAAACACCATATTATCCATGTGTCATGTACTATGGCCAGGACTAATACTTGTAAGACTAGTAAAGACACCAGTAGGGAGAATGGTGGATTGGATAAATATCTGGGACCAATATTCTTTGAGAATTTAGACTTTGACTAAGACTAACTGCCATAAGTCAAGTACATTAATCGAAGATAAGAATAGTCATGAGGATTACCATTTCCTGGTGTTAAATATTATGATAATGGATTAGGAAATGATCATGTGAGGACGTACCTGGTGAACATCCTGGTGGGGTAAGTGCCTAGAGAGGCAATGGTGTCATAATTTATGCCTCCCAACCTTGTGCTCTGATCTAATGGAGAGATAAACTTGTTAGTCAAGGCCTTGCTATCTTGACTATGTTAGCTATGATGATGTAAATCATCGTTGATGCTTATCAATCCAGATCCCTTCTTATATGGATATTTCAACTTGAGAGTACTTTTTTGTCTCATTATGAGTACCTTCCTAGTTTAGAAGGAGGGTCATCATCTTCATTATCGCCATCATCACCACCATCACCGTCATCATTATTTTCATCATTTCATTATCGTCATAATCACGATTGATTTCATCATCATCATCATCCTCATCATCATCATCATTATGGAAATTGTCATCATTGTTCATAATTATAGGTATCGTAAGAAATATCATCAACCCAAAAAATGTTACGAGTGCTTGAAAAGGGTTGTTAGGACACATGATATATGCAAGAGAAATAACAACTTTATTTTTTAGAGATGATCAATGATCATCATCATCACCACTACCATTATCATCATCATTATAATTGTCATCATCCCCATCATCATAACTAATATAATTTTTATCATAATTGTTGTCATCTTCATCATGAACATTATAATCATCATTCATGTCATTATTGTTTTTGATGATGACCAAGATGAAAATAATGATAATGATGATTAGATGATGATGACTTGGAAGACGACACCAAAGATAATTATTATGATTATGACCATGACAACATTTAAAAATTGGGAAGAATGGCCAAGGTCATTAGCATCGCCATCATCATTTTCATTGTAACCTCCATCGTCTTTATCATCATTGTCATTATCATAACAATCACAATTCATGTCATCATCATCATCCTCATCATCATCATCATTATAATTATTGACATTGTCATGAGTTGTTCATAATTTTCAATGTCATAAGAAATATCATCAATGCAAAAAATATGATGTGTGTTGGAAAAGGGATGCAAAAGTGAACAAAAAAAATGGGGGTAAAAATAGACGTAAAATTGGATGAAGAATGGACACAACATAAGTAGATGCAAAACAAGACAAAAAATTTGACACAAAAGTGGATGAAAAAGTAGATGCAATAGTTGATGCAAACTTGAACACAAAATAGGATTCAAACATGCAATAAATAGTGGAAGAAAACATGGGAAGAATAGTAGGCATAAAACTTAGCATGAATTGTGGTGAAACAAATGTGGATACAAAAATGAATGTAAAAATAAAAAATAAAAAGACACAAACTTGAATGCAAAAAGGAGGAAAACTTGGATACAAAAAGGGATGTAAACATGGGCCAAACATGGGTGCAATAGTGGACACAAATTTAGTTGAAAAATTGGACGAATCAAAAGTGGATGTAAAAGTAGATTCAAAATGGGATGCAAAAAACATAAACAATATTTGATGCAAACTTGGACACAAAAGAGGATGCAATAGTGGAAGAAATGTAGGTTGCAACAATAAGAAGAAGATATGGCACAAATCATAGCACAACAAAAGTGGATGAGAAAGTGGAAGTAATAATAGACACAAAAAAAGATGCAAACTTAGATGCAAGACAAGATGCTATAAGGGATGTAAAATTGGATGCAAACACAAGTGCAACAGGAGAAACAAAATTGGATGCAAAATATGGATGCAATGGAAGTACATGCAAAAGAAGATACAAAATGATATGCAAAACCCAACACAAAAGTAGATTAAAAAATAGATGCAATATTTTTTGCAAAAGAGGATGCGAAGATGGATGCAAAATTGGAAGCAAACGTGGGTACAACAGTGAGTACAAAACATGGCACAAATTGTGTCACAACAAAAGTGGATGTAATGATAGATGCAAAAAAAGAAACAAATGATGATGCAAAATAAGATGCAAAAAGGAATGTAAAATTGGGTGTAAACATGGGTGCAACAATGGATGTAAAATAGGATGCAAAAGTTGTTGCAACAAAATTCAATGCAAAAGTAGATGCAATATGAGACACAAAACCTGATGCAAATCTTGACGCAAAAGTGGATATAAAAAGGGATACAAAAATAGATGTAAAATTTGATGAAAACCTAGATGTATATGAGGATGAAATTGTGGATGCAAATTTAGAAACAAGAAAGGGTGCAAAGGGAGGTGTCAAACTAGGTGCAAATTCTGGCACAAGAAAAATGGATGCAATAGTGGACACAATAACCGATGAAAAAGAGGATGTAAATATGGATGCAAAACAAGATGTAAAAGTCAATGCAAAAAAAGTAGATGCAAAATTAGATGCAAAACTAGACACAAACCTCAATGCAAAACTTGGGACAAAGGGGATGCAAAAAATATGCAAAAATGGATGCAAAAAATGATTTACAAAATGATGCAAAAGTGGATGCAAGAGATGATGCAAAAGTTGATGCAAGTGTAGGTGCAAAAAGTGGATGCAATAGAGGATTCAAAAGTTGGTGAAACAAAATTAGGTTCCAAACTTGATGCAAAACATGGTGCAAAGGATGACACAAAACTTGGCATAAAACCTGGCGTAAAAATTTGTGTAAAATTTGGTGTAAAACCTATTACAATACCCGGTGTTAAACTTGATGTAAGACTTGGTGCAAAACTTAGTGCAAACTTTGCATCAAGTTTTGCACCATATTTGATAAATGGACACAAATAGCACCAAAAATGGGCTCTAGACGCAAAAAAAGAAGCAAAAAGGGAAGCTAATCACAGGGTTTTGTTGTAGTGTAAATCTAACCTGCAAATATATGAAAATAGAAAATATGCCCAGAAATATCAAGATCAATCCAAGAAGAGAAATAAAAATTCTTCTTTATTAATATCAAAGCCCTTGAGGTAGGGTAACACCATACAATCACTCCTTAAGGAAGGAGAATACTCCACAATCCATATGCTTGTCAATACAATAATCCCTTGGCATCTCTCAATGTTGATTCTCTAGCCTCTATATAGACTTCATACATACAATACCATGGGTCATTACCATGCATCTCTCAATACCATATATCTAATACAATGTGCTTATCACATATTCCTAACTACTTTTGGTCCCTTACATGACGCAGGTTAACCACTTTATCTATTAACTATGGCCTATCATATTCTTACATTATTCCCTTAGGTACCTCCCTCTATACACCATATTATCCCCCTAAGTATACTACATTCCACCCCCCTTAAGCATGTTTCGTCCTTGAAACATGATAATAACAAAAATAATAAGATCTACTCAAAAGAGTAGTTCACTGGTACCATGCACGTGCATTTAGCCATCCCTGAGACAAGTCATTACTCTATCTAGTCAGTGCCTCACTCGCTTGAGATGGGAGTTGATCCTGGTGGTTCCTTTGTGTCGATGTGCTATGGGTGGCTTGTCGCAAATCTCTATGTGTCATCCAGGGGTTGTTGTCCTTGTTGCTAAATCTTTACCCCTTGTTGGTTTTTGTCTAGTTGGGTGGTGTGGATGGTGATATGATGAAGTTTTAATTGTTGGTGTATCATTATTCAATTTACCACTTGATGGAGCCTGAGTGGTATTTGGTACCTATTGTGACACCTTTGATTGTTTCTTTTCTTCCATTATTACATCTACCACAGACTCCTCATTTCATGTGTCCATACCTGCAACATTTTTTGCTTCGGCCTCTTTGGACTCTACCTGTTTACTGATGTAAATATCAAACAATGTATTTTTTTTTCTTTTTATACTGGAGCTATATGGATTTCTTCTACACATTAATATTGATAGTACCAATGGATTTCATCCAAGAGTATCCCAAAATAACATCCACATCAGCCATATCTAAAGCATAAAAAACAGAATGCAACACATACTTATCCAGGGAAATCTTCAAATATTTATAAACTTGCGCCTCTTCATTATCAATTTGTGTGTGCTCCATTTGTTTTACTGGGACTTGTAATCTTTTATCTAAATGAACATTAATAAAATTATGTTTGTAAATAGGATTGATAGACACAATGACCTCTTTCTGAATGGATCTATGAACACATAAAAAGGAGATACCAGTAGAAAATAACCCCTTATGTTTCTCATTATCTTGTTTTATAGCATGAGACCATTTGTCTAAAAGAACTTTTTCAAATTCTTCATCACGAAAGCTTAACAACTTCTTGTTGTCAAGTGAGCTCCACCATATGGAAGCCTCGTCTCTAAAACTAAGCCATGCTAAATATTTCCAGTATTTCTGAAATGTTGACTTTGCCACTTTTATGAATTATTCAATAGTAGAGTCATCATCTTTTCCTATAAAAATCATCTTGCTAGAACTCTAAAATGGAGTGAGGGTTTTTTAAAAAATCACTTTGGAGAAAATTTAAAATGGGCATAACTTGGTCAATATAACCCTGAATCCTTAGTATAACCTATTTTTGGAAATGGAATGCCCATTTTGCATCTTCCTTAATGATAGAAAACATGATCTGAGCCTTTGGAAACTCAAATATGTGCTGCAATTGTCTTGCCATCACAAAAATTTCTAGAAAAAATTGTTGATTTTAAATCAGTGATATCTCCCTCATTTGGACTCTGATTCAACCGTTTCTTTTAATTCGGTGAATTTTCAAGAGCATCTCATATATTCAACTAATTTCCCAAATTTTCCCACAAAAATGGAAAAAATTCACTGGAGAGCCATCGTCCATGAATCATCGTAAAAAAAAATTCTACAAAACAATTGGTTTTAAATCAACGATACCTACCTCATCCAGAATCCAATTCAACTGATTTTTTTTTAATTGGGTATTGATTTTTCAAGGAATTCATATCTGGTATTTTTTTTGGGTAACGAAGGTCCCACGTAATGGTTGGGGGGCTCAAAGCCCGTAATTTTGGGTAAAGGTATGAGTCAAGTCAAAGGGTTGTCCGCCAAAAAATAATGTAAAATGAGTTAGCCTATCCATGGTCCGTGGACCATGGAAATGTATAAATAGAGCAAGGCTCTATGGTTAGAAGTCAGTTTTTGGTATGTATTTTTAGATCTAGAAGGTAATGCGGTTCTAAAGAAAGAAGTCTTGTAGCGTCTATAAGTCTGAGTCAAGGGTGTTGGTGAGTAGATAGAGGCTCTGCAACTTTGTGCACAGAGGCCTGGTAGAGTCCGCAACTGTGTGTGTGAACCCTTGCGGTTGAGGACGCAAGGTAGATCTAGTTGTATTTTCGAAAGAAATGAATAAAGATAAGTGGGTTCTGAAATACTGTGTTGATTTTGAAATATTGTGGATCTGGTTAATTTCGAGTTTATATATCTGTTTATGATTTGAGTTTATGCAAATATATAAAATTTATGGGTCTGTGCACTGGTTATCTTTATTAAATGTTTTCTTAAGGACTGTAAGAGGTAGATCTGATCTGTAACAAGCTCAGTAAGGATTTGTCTTATTCTGGATCTGCGCAGAAGCAGAGTAGCGCAAAGCTACAGAATGGTTCGCAAACCCTCTTGACCACATCAAGACATCGCAAGGGTGTAGAAACTTGGTTCTAGCACCCTCCCTTGTTACCTTGGGTGAGACCTCAATTCGTGCTCTACAGGCTGTTCCTGAAAGGGCTAGTAGCTGCGAGATTTGTTTGGCTAATAACTCTTCCGGACCAAATTCATGGCCCAATAAGCCAACAAATGGTTTCGTTGCTGGGATAGGTTTCTGCCTAAGGGATTTCTGGTGTCAGAACACTGGAACCCTACAAAGAAAGAGCTTGAAGATTGGTTGGATCAGAAACTTCACGAGTTCGTGGTTCAAGAAAATAGAAATCCATGGATATCAGAAGAAAGGTGGTTGGATCATTACATATACACAGAGATCCATGAGATCTTCTTTGCGTCATTCTCAACAGAGTTGTATGAGTGGATCGTGAGGCTAGCTAAGAGCATTGGAAGGTGCAAACTAGATCAACCCATTGTGTGGACTCTAGAAGTGGTGTGCAGGCTAGAAGCATTTGAAGACAAAATCGCACGTGTAGTAGATCACTGGTTGCATTAGATAATAGGAGGGTTCATCACTGAGTTCATGATAGACACAACTGTGAGCTATAGTGAAGCATAAAGACATTTTCTCCAAGGACTGTGGGGTAAGTACATCAAATCGTTGAATACTTGGATTAAAATGTTGTTATGTGAAAAACAAATTATGCACATGCATTGATGTCTGGCATAACGTGCAGCGGAAGAGGCTAACAAGGAACCGAAGGATTAGAGAACAGTCTGTTGATTTCTATTTCGCGAGAAAGTGAGGAAGAACTCGCAGGTTTCTCTTTGAGAAGTGCATTCCGGTTGATTGGGCAGCGCATCCCACTGATACCGCCACCATCCACGCCATCACCTAATTCTCCTATGTTGAAGCCATCTTTGCCGACCCCACCTCTGCCACTACCAAAGGTTGCGATGGCAAGTGCAGTCAAGTTGTCGGTATTTAAAGGTGTAGGAAATGAGGAAACAGGACAGTTCTGGTTTGTGGTAAAGGCTGTATGGGAAGCCCAATGCCTTGGTTAGCGCGTTGTAGGACTGCGCGTTGAGGTGGTATATAAAGTACTCGAGCGATCATCTGAATGTGGGAATAATGACAATCCAAGATGCATTGAATAGAGAATTTGGTCAGCCAAAATCAGAGACACAGTCGATCATTGGGTTCAAGGAAATCACGATGTTACCTGGTGAAACCCAGTGGGATTTGGATCAGAGATTGAAAAGCACCATCTGCGAGGCTAACATGACATTAACGGATGCACAAAACTGTGCGTGGTTTGTGGCATCTTTGACACCACATCTGAGGATGACATTATCACAACAAAAGATCTCAACCCAAGATGAAGCATTAGAGACCGCAATGAGGTTGCACGAAACCCCAATACAGGATCTGGGGTTGGGAGCTCAGCAAATCCATGCGCAAAAACAAAACCTATGTTTAGAGATGTGAAGTTTGAAACAAGGAAAGACGCTTCAATCAGAAGTGCACGAAGAGGTGTGGTGTATCAAATGTAAGGGTCAGAGCCACAATAGGGACCAATGTTCGGTCTTTGCAAAATATGTGGCAGCGGGGGGACCAATACCATTGCGACCAGAGGTATAAGTAGGGACAAGCACAGTACCCACACTTTGCTGCACGATATGTCAGGTGGGAGGAAAGCTTGCCATGGACAACTGTCATCTATTGCAAAATCTAAGACAATCCCCCCCCTAGTAGCGATTTTGCAACTTTTGTAGGATGGTGGGCCATGGTGAAAGAAATTGCCAAAGTTATGAGTTATTCATGGATCAAACACCTGCTTACAGAATGTAGATAGAGGTGTAGGGGTAGGATCGTGCAGTAGCAATAGCGTGGGGTGGATAACAAGGATGTGGACTGGGGCGAGGGGGAATGGGACCCGGACGCAGATGGGGACAATTAATCTGTTATAATTGTGGAGGACCAGGGCACTATGTGTGTGATTCCACGGACCCTACCAGAGCCTATTGCCTGTACTGTTACCAGTTTTACCATGAAGCAGTTGATTTCCCCACGCTAATTGCTCAAATGCGGGAAAAAGGGGTGCTTCCAACTACTCCCACTCAGAACATCCAAAAGATGAAGGCCGAATCGTGCAAGGAATACTGTAACGTGAATATGATGCCCAGAAGTAGAGCAATTATAGGAGAAGATAAGGGGATGCAAATAAAGGAGGATGCATGGGTTCGAAAGGTCCCTACAAAACAACCAGAATTTGATTTGGAGCACACGAAGGAAACATTTATGGAAGCTAAGAAGAACTTTGTGGAAGCTTCTACTTCAGGTAGCAAGGAGCAAACAAAGTTGGAGAGGCATACTTCTATGCTAACTACCTTCTTAGAGACATGCATGAAGATACTATGGGATACTAACGCGATGAAGGGATTGCAAGATTTGATAACTAGTTATGCAGGATCAGATGAACCTCGAATGGTCTAGAAGCTAGGCAAGCATGTGGTGCACACTAGGTGGGAAATGTGATTGACTGCCCAGATTAGGGATTATGAGATGGATCAGGTTGTTCTGGAATTGGGGTCAGATGTGAATGTCCTACCTAAATAGACCTACAAGCACATGGGCAGGCCTACACTACAATGGTCTCTATCCAATTACAGATGGTGAATCAACAGAAGATCTTGCCTATGGGAAGACTGCAAGGAGTTACAGTAGACATCAATGGTGTAAGCACAAAAATTGATTTTGATGTCATAAAAATTTTGGATGATAGTAACCCATATCCTGCCTTACTAGGGACAGACTGGGTAATGGATATGAATGGATTCATCAATCTAAAGAAATGAAAAATGATATTCGAAAAAAAATCTCTCAGTGTAGTGGTCCTGTTGGACCTAGCTAAAGGGGCATGCTATATTGAGCTAGTGTGTGATGAGGACATAGACGATGAACTGGATTGTATCTACCAAATCATAGAGCAAGATCATGACTGAGTGAATCTAATAGCAGATGGACAAATCTCATGGGACCATGATAGTTCCTGCATGTCAGACTCAGGTAAAGAGATTAAGCGATGGCAAAAATGATTCCATGAGGTAACGACACTAAATTGTAATATGATGGTTAGGTCCCTACGACGTGTAATGAGAGAGGCAAGGGAACGCCCAATTGATGAGGAAACCACGAAGGTGGAGGAACTAGTCGACCAATGCACAACAACGAATTTGAGACACGAGCCACAGGATGCCCTTATGGAGGTACCATGCGCCACAAGTGCTCACGAATGGAGTACATGCACATAGATTCGGAGAATGTGGTGCGGATGTCGGAGGCAGGTGCGTGTACAGGTTGGAGGGAAAAATGGGGTAAGCATCCATCACTAGCGTAGACTATAGGTCTATGTTTTGCAGGCAGCCAACCAAATTAGAATCATAAGTCTGAATTCACTACAGCAACCCACTTCGCCAGTGACTCACGAAAAAGTCAAGAGGGGAATAGGGGCAAGCACGCACAACGTCTGTCCAATAAAATTACCCACTAGGAAGTTACGAATACCATGGGTTTGATGGGCCTCTAATAGAAAGGAGGCGAAGATGAGATTGTCAATAATAAGACAGGAAGGAGCCCAGAATAAGCGGGGTAGCAGCAGGCCTCGTGTAATCAACGAACTATGGGCACAACTACGAAAGATAAGTGTGCTAGTAGGGGAGAGAATCAACAATATGGAAAGTAGCAATGGCCATGTTAGCCATGCGAGTCTACACATAAGGGCACCGGGAGAACGAGAACGAGCTGTGACCTTGCTATCATGGCTGCGCCTGCAGCTATGGAAGGCTACACCCAACACAACAGCACACGAAGAAATAACGGCTGCAAAGGCACTCGAAAGGTGCTCGCAGCCTGGGCTAGCAAGAAAGTTGAGACGTCACAATAGGGGTGCGACCACCTGACTAGCTATAGAAAGCACAGTCTCAGGCCCCTCGTGGTTGAAAGAGGGTGCGAGACTATAAACTAGTCTGCGAAAGGTTGGCATGAAAGGAAGGTTCCATGCAGGGCTAGTCAGATAGCACGACTGCGATTGCGCCAAAGGGGCTATGCTACCACATGGTGAGGGTGGCAAGGTACCATTAATGCCACTATTCTTAACAATAAGTTCCAGCTATGGTAGAGCGGAACGGGTGGCAAGTCATTAAGATAGAAGTTCCAAGATAGATATGAAAAGATCTGCTGCCTAGAAAATATTAATGCCTGGGAAGTGGAGGGAAGGGATATATTCAAATCTGTGTGCCTCTATAACACCCTCTGGACAACACTAGGAAAGGTGATATCTAAACCAGTAATGACCAGCAAACACCCTTCTACCAAATGCCCCATGAAATCCATGGCAAGAACTCGGGCACGATTCGCGGAAGAACGGCATCCAACCCAGGAAGAGCTAGATGAAGTAACTGCTGCTCCCGAGGTTCCAAAGTCCCTGCGCACACTTGACCCCAGAAAAACAAGCAGACGATGGGGCTAGTCAGGGTATCACTGAGATTTAGCAAAAAGTCAACAGTCGAAAGGGTAAGGCCATCACCACCGAACCTGCCGAGGATGACGAAGATTTGCAAGCTTTGATTTCCCAGATTGAAGCACAAGATAAGGAAGAAGAAGATGCGTTCCAAATACCTTGATTACCCCCATATGTCTTTCCATGGAATGGGATGACTAAAATGTTGAAGGACCTGGATGCTGCAAAGAGTACACTGCAAACCTCGCTTCTTCCAGATGAGATTAGGTTTGAGGGTTTGCCGTTGGGCCGAGTACCAAGTATCAAGTTCGAAGATTGGGATCTTGCGAACAACGAAAAGTTGCCCCAATTGGCCACAGACAAGTTATTACCATGGAAATGGTTACTAGGTGTGGAAAAGGCGAGTTTACTCAACCTAAGGTGGATACCCCACTATCAACACATGACCATCACCACTTTTGTTATCCGTCAGTTACTATGTCTAGTACATGATGGGTACCTCTGGTTAGAAGAGTTGATTCCTATCATAGTTGATTTAGTACACTAGATTACCCACTTTCTTATCAAAGGGAACGACCCTAGAAACATAGCTGGAACCAGTAGCAAGGTGGGCCTTGTAGAAACAATGAAGGCTAAATACAAGTTGGAAAAGGGAAAGCGTGGGTATGTAATAACAAGCATGAATGACCATGGGGTGTGAGTCACCACCCATCTACTAGCCAGTAAACTCATGAGGAAATGTCACGCTGATGAAGTGCCAACCCCTGTTATTGTGCTTGCAGAATAGTGTGCCAAAGGAGTCCAATTCAACTGGGCGTAGTTTTTATGCGAAGAGTTTTTGACAAATTGTCATGAAGCATAGGACAAAGGTAAGGCATTTCATTATGCATGGTTGCTACCATCGATCCTTCTAGTTGCAGGAGACAGGGTAGTCAGTTTCCCAGCATTGAGGACAAGCTACCTGAAGCAGTGCGGTATACTTCACTTTGGGCTACCAAGGACGCAACAAGGGTGGGCGAAATCAAGGTTTCTTAGACCTTCATGGAGGGGAGTATCCGGACACGGATCGCTCACAAACCACGGATGACTCCAACAATATACACTAATTTGCAAAGCATGGCCGAGTTCAAAGCGGACATGCATAACTTATATATCCAGGCGCAGAAGGATCCAAAGTGAGCATGGGTCACACTCTCGTTCATTGCAACAGACAATGCCATTTATGAGGTATTGGCAGCATGGTCTCCAGAGTGGCATGCCCCAGACAAGGTTGTACTAGAATGAATGGCAGCCCAGCAGCGAAAAGAGGAACTCCAACTGCAACTCACTAAATTGCCAGAAAACACACGTCAAGGACAAAAGGTAGCTTCACAATAGGAGGTGACCAAGGAAGTGATAGCCGAAGAAATTATGGCAGATCAGGAAATGTCCTTGGAATAGGACATGCAAAGGAAGCAGGAGACACAGGAACACACGAACCATCTTATGGAATCAACCCAAGTCAAGCAGCCACATAGCAAGGAATCGTTGCATACACGCAAAAAGTCCAAAACAAAAAAGGCTTTGGAGAAAGAGTTTATTGATAGTGGAAAACCAGAGAGCACTGCCCCTACAGGTGCGTTGGTGGAATTAATGACAGAACAGACAACTGTGTTGGGGGAAATTAGAGCGTAGTTGTAGGCATTATAGGTGCAACATCTGAGCGGGATGATCCTAAATCTGGTAGTGGACACAACTGTAGTTGAGCAGATGGAACATACCCACACAATGAACACCTTAGTGCTGCCAGCAGGTGCTGTCATAGAAGAAGCCGAGGGTGACGTGCATCGTTGGGGGTTGAATTTGGTTACTCTTCCTAAAGAAACCCTATACCAACTTCATGATGGGGTAACCACTGAGCTTCATGTTAGGGAAGGTTGCGCCCTCCAAACCTTGACAGAGCACAAGGCAAATCTAGAGCAGGTCAGTCTCCACCGCGATAATTTGGTTGCACACAACCAAGAAGTGGAATATTCTATGATGGAAGGCTGCAGCAGGGTACTAGAGTTAACTATTCCAGCCAAACTTCCAGCAACTGCCAAGATTCATCGCATGGCTGCAGGATTCTGTATGGCCCAAGACGAGGCTGTGAAGGCTCAGTGGGAATTAAATTTACAAATTGTAGAGCTAAAACTGAAAATGCAGCCGCCCACACCTCCGGAAGTTTGAGAATGGTGCCGCAACGAAATTCAAGTAGGATTGGAAATAGTAAAGCATGCGGTCTAAGATTGCTCGGGTCTGTTAGACAAATCCTTCATTATGCTCACCTCTCTCCAGGAAGACCCAACCATACAACAAGTGGAAACAGAAGTGCGAGAGTTGTAGCGAGCTTATGACACAGTTTGGGGGACTAAGCAGATGGTCGCTATCACACAGCGGTTGGCTAAAATGAAGAAGGCCCAGGCTATCAAGGCACAGGTGGATGTGGCTCAGCAAAAAGAGGCAGTGCTTAAAGATCACATCCAGCCCTAGCTTGATGAAGCATTCACAGTCTCCACCACCATTGAGGGAAAGTTAGCGCACATGCAAGCAACAAATGGTCCTGGACAGGCTGTTGATACTGATACATTAGTGACTCTTGTAGAACAGGTATAGAGGATGGTAGAAGAATTTGTTGCAAGTACAAGTGAAATGCAGAAGTTTCTGATTGACCTCCGCGTGAATATTGCCGCACCAGCCATGTGACTCGGGAAGAGTCACGATGATTATGTTGGGTGACTTTTGGGTAACAAAGGCCCCACGTAACGGTTTGGGGGCTCAAAGCCCGAAATTTTGGATGAAGGTATGATAAGGACTGCGCGAGATGCGTAGAGCATGAAGTGTAATGAGGCAAGTCAAAGGGTTGTTTACCAAAAAATAATGTAAAATGAGTCAACCTATACATGGTCCACGGACCATGGGAATGTATAAATAGAGCAAGGCTCTATGGTTAGAAGTCAGTTTTTGGTATTTATTTTTAGATCTGGAAGGTAATGCAGTTATGAAGAAAGAAGTCTTGTAGCATCTGTAAGTCCGAGTCAAGGGTGTTGGTGAGTAGATAGAGGCTCTACAGCTATGTGCACAGAGGCTTGGTAGAGTCCACAATTGTGTGCACGGACCCCTGTAACTGAGGGCCCAGGGTAGATCTGGTTGTATTGGCGAAAGAATTGAATAAAGATAAGTGGGTTTTGAAATACTGTGTTGATTCTAAAATATTGGGGATCTGGTTAATTTCGAGTTTATATATCTGTTTATGATTTGAGTTTATGCAAAACTATAACACTTCTGGGTGCGTGCACTCGTTATCTTTATTAAATGTTTGCTCAAGGACTGTAAGAAGTAGATCTAATATGTAACAAACTCAGTAAGGATCGGTCTTGTTCTAGATCTACGTGGAAGCATAGTAGCACGAAGCTACAGAATGGTTTGCAAACCCTCCAAACCACATCAAGACATCCCAAGGATGCAAAAACCTAGTTCCAGCACCCTCCCCTGCTACCTCGGGTGAGACCTCAGTCTGTGCTCTGTGTGTTGTTGCCGAAAGGGCCAATAATTGCGAGATTTTTTTGGCTAATAACTCTTCCGAACCTGGTTCAGGGCCTAATAAGCCAATGATTTTCTTGCCCAAAAAATTCCTGCAAAAAATGAAAAAAGTGTTTCCCCTCTTTGCCCAAGAAAGTGATCTAATACCACTTATAATATATATGACCTGAAAATATAATAAATATACCAAATATGCCCAAGAAATAACACAATAGAAGATAATAAATTCAAATGTTTATTAATAAAAACCCTTTAGGTAGGGTAACACCATACATTCAATCCTTAATGAATGAGAACACTCCACAAGCCATATTTTTTCCAATACAATAATCATTGACATTTCTCAATGGGGAGTCTCTAGCTTCTATATAGGCTTCATACATACAATACCATGGGTAATCACCATGGGTCTCTCAATACCATATATCTAATACAATGGACGTATCACATTATTCTTAACTACTTGTGATACCTTACATGATGCAGGTTAACCACTTTATTTATTAAGTATGGCCTATCACATTATTACATTATTTCCTTGGCTACTTCCCTCTGTATCCCATATTATCTCCCCTAGGTATACTAAAATTCTGGAGCATCAATGACTACATCAGAGATGGCCAACCAGAGCATCTAGAATTGTGGATTGATCTGATCAACCTGGGGCCTACAGTTGTTGATTGTCCTAGCGGAGCTAGTCTGTTCGGTTGTAAGGGCAGCAACTTGATGATGTCATTGTTCATGGTCAGTGGAAAGGTCATTGTGAATTTGTGCAGCCCTCTACTCACCTTTTTGTATAAAACTAAACAACTAAGCTGATGACAAGCTCTGGAGGTTGTTCTGTTGCATGCTGGATGGATTTGGGAATTGGCTCTGCAAGGGCTTCCCACTATCAATGAACTTGTCTGAATGTTCGTGGGGTGATGTGGTTTGCTACAAATGTTCTGAAAATTGGGGCGTTGCTGATATAGAAATAGGATTTGGTGCAACAAGGGGATTTAAACAAAAGAGGAGCACAAAGGGCTTGACAGCGGTAACAAGTGATTGTGAGATGACGGGCGTTGTGTTCAATAGTGGGCCCAACTCTTGTAGTAAGGATAGCATGGAGGTGGTGAAATTTTCTTCACTGGAGACTGTCATGGAGGAATGAATAATAGAATCGACCTCCATGTCTTTTGTGGCCACCAGTGTCCGAGAGGGAATGTTATCTGACGAGCTTGCAGAGGTGGACGCGGCATGTGGGGATGGATCGCGCGAGTTCGGTGAAACTATTGAGGTGGAAAACAAGAGTTCTTCTATGATTGGTGAGGCCGCGACAACATGGCATCCCTTAATGATGAGTTCGACGATTTGTACTACAGACTTTTCTTTTTACTTCTTGGTTACGGTTGGGGGCTTGGTGCTTTTCATTGTCCAGGGTTTGGGAATGGTCACCTTAGACTGCAAATGAGGTCCTATAAGTGGAATGCCAACAAAAAGCGAGGTGGTGACCAAATGGTTTTGTGACATAAAAAATTGCGATCCAACTAAGTTAGAAACGAAACCTGATGAGATGATAATGTTCACAATGGTCTCCTTGAGAAATCTCATATGCTTCTTCATTTGATTGAGGACCGACTGCAGCTCATGTTTAGAAATCTCCTTCCTAGTGTCTGCAACTATTTCTCCTGGTAACGTTGGTGGTAGCATCCCATCAAAGAAGTGTAGGTACTTCCCTTCTCTAATATCCCCTGTGACCCCTGACCACGACCTGACATCTGCATGAAACGCTTCGGTTGATATCACAAATTTCTGGGCCTACATCTGAAAGGTGTGCGGGTGAACACAATTCGGCCTGACGAAGGTATTCCCCTGAGTAGCCCCAAAACAAATTGATGTTGAATTTCATCTAGTAGTGACCTGGGGATTTTTTCGGCAACTCTGATCACCTTAGCTTCAAAACTTTGAGAAATTTAGCATTCCC
The DNA here is from genome assembly GCA_000404065.3 of Pinus taeda. Taxonomy (NCBI): domain Eukaryota; kingdom Viridiplantae; phylum Streptophyta; class Pinopsida; order Pinales; family Pinaceae; genus Pinus; species Pinus taeda. The sequence continues at coordinate 86,069 of APFE031698522.1, read as the reverse complement.
ATGCAAAATAAGTAGACCAACTAAACACAATATTTCTGATGAGATTCACTAACTAATTACAACAACAACATTCCCTATGCAGACTCAAATGCATTAATCCACCTTCGGTTGAGCCGTACCTAACTTGGTTGATGCACTTATGGAAAAGGTAAGGTGGAGTTGATGGGTAATTATGCTATGGTAATGGAAGACGTTTAAGAATTATTTTTTAATATAATGGGAAAGATTTTATGGAAATCTCGGCTGACACCAAAATTATTGTCTAATTATTATGGAAGGACTCCTAGCAACATGTGACTTTACTCCCCCAACACCCCCCCCCCCCCCCCCCCCCCCCACACCCCCCAAACCACAAATAGTTGCGGTGTTGTGACACTGAAGCCACAACTGAACTAATGTCTTAGATCTTTATTGGAAATATTTAAATGATTGACTGGTCATTGCAGGTTAAAAACTAAGAAAGAACTAAAACTAAATACTCTACACAGTAAATGATGACCAACTAATTAACTCCTACTAACTTCTCCTAATCCTACCTATGATCCCCTTTCAAAGACCCATCCAATTGTGAATAGCAATATTTTATGTGTGGAAGGGTTTTAGGCATGCACCATTCACCCAACCTGGTAGTAGTTCTCCATCTAGTTACACGAGCTTGACAGCTCCAGACTCCCTGATTTCCACAACTATGAATGGGTCTAAGGAATGCATATGTAGCTTGCTCGAAAACTTTTGGAATTTATTATCATATAATAGAACATACCCTCGGTATAAATGCCTTATTCTTGATGTGTCTATCATGCCATACTTTCTTCCTCCTCTATTCGATTGATTGGTGAAAATATGCTAAGAACCTTGCTTCAGCCAGTTCCAATAGTTTATCTAATCACTTCTGGAGTGATGCCTCCTCTGTCAGTTTAGTGGCCTGGGTGATAAAGACGCTTGAAATGGAAAACATAGCTGGCACTGTGGCTTCTCATCTATATAGTAGTTGGAAGGGTGTCTATTTGTGTAGCCTCTTCACCACTATGTGATATGCCCATAGTTTTGTTGGAACTCTCTCATCCCAATCATCCCTATTGGTTGAGCATACCTTAGTTAACCCTTTTTCCAGTATTTTGTTGAATGCTTCCACAGTTCCATTGGTTTGCGGGTGATATGGAATGCTCTTGTGATGTTGTATTGTGAATTTTTGCAGCAGAGAAGCAATTGTTTCATTGATGAAATGAGTTCCTTGGTCACTGGTAAGGCTCCTAGGCCACCCGAACTATGAGATAATAATCTCAAATATAAACCTTGTAGTTGTATCTTCTATGTAATCCTTCACAAGTGCTACTTTGGCCCATCTGTTGAGCTATTTTGTCGTTGTGATTATGTACCTAGCCTACATGTGATGCGCGAGCAGATTAATTGGCCCTATGAAGTCAACTACCCATTTTTCAAATATCTGTAAGGTCCATACTGGCTGTAATGGGAGTTCGTTGTGATTTGATGGCCTCCCAACCATTTGGCACACATCACATCCTTTTGCATATTTTTTAGAATATTTATATACTATTGGCCACCATAACCTTACGTGCAACACCTTTCATGCAATGGCTTCCCGTCCTACGTGGCCACCGACAACTCCTAAATGGAATTCCCATAACACATCGTGTCGTTTGTGGTGAAGGACACACCACTGCAACCCCTGATCCAAGTCTAGTTTCTATAAGTTCCCTGCGATTAGCTGATAATCGGCTTCTCTTATGACCATGTGTCATATTTTCATAGTCATGTATTCATCTGGACATTTCCCTGTAGCAAGGAAACCTGTGATTTCTTCTAAGTAATTCGGTATTGCTTCTTCTCTGAAAAAATCAGCATCAGGTAACTAGTCATCCAAGGAACCTCCACATTCTCCTAACTCCAACCTCGAAAGATGATTAGGTCCGATGTTAAATCATCTCGACTTGATGATTACTTCGAAAGTAAATTCTTGAAATAGTAGCAACCATATGCAAATTCTCCCCTTGAGTACAGGCTTGATTACTAGGTATTTCAATGTAGAGTGCTAAGTAAAAAACTTAAATGGACCCCCAAGAAAGTAGTGTCTAAATTTTTTAAGAGAGTAGACCATAGCTAGTGCCTCCCTCTTAGTCGTGGTGTAATTCTTTTCTATAGTATATAACTTCCTATTCACAAAGTAGATCGAATAGTCAAGGCTCCCTTCTCCCGGTTGAGCCGAAACTGCACCTAAAGAAATACTAGATGTGTCAATATGGACACGGAATTGCTTATTCCAGTTGGGATAGACTGGAATCAGTGCACTTACCAGCCTCTCCTTCAGTATGTTTAACACAAATTGACACTCCTCTGACCACACAAATTCCTTTGCCTTCCTTAGCAACTTCTCCATTGGTGCAGTGATGGAGGCATAGTTGCGGATGAATCATTGGTAGTACCTAGTGTTCCCCAATGTCGATCTTAGTTTCTTTACGTTGGAAAGTGGGTCCATGTTGACTATTTTCATGACCTTGGTAGGATCTACGTATACCTCGTCTTTGCACACAATGTGGCCCAAAAGTGTTCCAAGTGGGACTGTAGATATGCATTTCTTTAGGTTCAAGGATATTTGTAGTTGTCTGCAATAATCAAACATGATCCCAAGTAGACTTGAATGTTTCTTCAGCAGGTCATATACTGTCCAATCATCGATTTATACCTCCAAGAACCTATGGATGTATTCCTTGAAGGTTGAAATCACAATTCCCAAAGATAATTTAGGTGCATTCTTAAGGCTGAATGGAATCACATGATAAGCATACAATCCCCATTTTAAAGTGAAGGTGGTATTCTTATTATCTCCTTTAGTTATTTTGGCTTAGTGGTAGCCAGAGAACACACCTATGAAGGAATATCCTTCGTTCCCTCCTATGTTGTCTAGGACCTCACCACCGAATGGTGTTGGAAATGGGTCATGTACATAAGCATTGTTAAGGCTGTGATAGTCAACGTAGACCCTTAAAAATCCTTTTTTCTCTGTATCACTATCGGGCTAACCAATCCTGCCTCATCCATTGGAAAAATAAATCTCACTTATAGCATCTTGTCTACCACTTTCTTTATCCTTTATTTGACTCTTGGGTTTAACCTATATGGCTTGTGCTTCAATGGCTTTCCATCAAGTTTCAATATAATTTTCATTTTTCCTATGTCTCCCTTAATCCCTTTTAGCTCTAAAACTAATGAGGGAAATAGATCCTCATACTATATTAGGATATCAAAACATTATTTTGTCGTTTCTTCATCCCAATAGTCTCCAATTGATGCCAACTTAGGTTTGTCATCCATGCCAATTTTGTGCTTCCACAAATTCATTGGGAGTATGTGTAGAGCATCAATTACAGGTCCCTCTTGTATATATCTCTCTCCATCAATTTCATGGAATGTTAGGTGTTGCAACTGTTCCAGGACGTCCTCATCTGGTTCCTTGTCCACCTTCCTATAGTTCATTACCTCCAGATACCCTGACTCATAGAAGTACTATGAAGTTATTTGGTCCATGCATCCATCCCATAATTGGCCTGATGTGAGTAGAAGTTGCTTGATAGCATGCAACGCCTCAGTCAACCTTCTATTAGTGTCCCTGAAAGAGAAATTACTAACAAATTGTTCGGCTAGAGTATCCCAATCTCTTTTCTTCCTCATTATCTCTTCTTGTACATATCAGGCTTTAGGAAATGTACCTAGTGTATGTATGAACCCATGCACCCATAGTTCTTTTGGAAACCCTCTCGGTTCCATCTGTCCTTACAAATTTCCAAGTGTTGTCAGCGATCAGAATCCCCTCTATACTTTGCAAACTCCTACAAGTATTCCTCGCCTATGTGAATCTTTCTTTCATTTCTCTCTTGATCCTTTCCCAATTCTAGAGGTAGTTGCGGTGGACCTCCCACCATCATGTTGGGGTCGCTTTCAATGCAACATTTAGTAGTGGTATTTTATGTTCTTCCCTCACAGTTACATCAACCTTGTTGAGGAATAAATCTACTGAGTCTATATTATTAAATATGGGAAAGTCTATTGCCTCCATTCCAATCCAATTGATGTGGCATATTGTAGCGCAACATCTAGTGTTGACTTCATATCTGCCTTGGTGCCAATTGTCCCATGCGGATTTTTAACCAACCTCAGAGCTTTGGATACTCCTCCAACTAACCAATCCTTCAGCTATTGGGTTTATGTAATCTTCTCTCTTACCCATGCTTGCCCCTTCTCTATCGTCTATTGATTCTATGAATCAGGGCCCCTAATACGGGTCTAGCAGTTGCATCTCCCTCACTCCTTCTACTTCAAAGATCATTAGTCCTTCTACAGATATATGATGGCATAATTTTCATAGGCCCAATCTATTCCTAGTAGTGTCAGGTAAGGATTTACCTCCACATCCTCCAGCCTCCCAATTCGAAGTATACCATACCGATTTTCCATTCACAACTGGATTGGTGAGAATGTTAGCTAAGGTTTCCCCAGTGCTTTCCATGTCTTTTTTGGTAGGATGTTGACATCAGATCCCAAATCTAACATAGTTTCCTTGATCTCAAAACCTGCAATCTGAGAATCAATTATATATTCTCTGCTTGTTCTCTTCTTATTTCTCCTTACTCTTCTCATGTGCCTTTTTGTGTAATTTGGCCAATATTATCCCCCCTTCAGCTTCTTCATTTGGTATGGTTGCCTTCAGGCTTCTTTGTAGTTTCCCCAACTTCTAATCATCGATAACAATTTGCAGGAATAACTTGAACCATTACTCAATAGGTCTGATAACAACGAAGTTTGGAAGGTTTGAAGCCTTTTCTTTATGAGACTATGTCTTCCCTTTTGATAATCCTATGCTTTTAGTGAGTTTGTCAAACAATTTTGCTGCCTCCTTATAATATTCTTTTTGTTGCTCAGGGTTATGTGGACACTTCAAGGAGGCTACTCAGATGATTTTGAGTTGGTATGGAGTGCCGTGGTTAGCCCTAGTCTTTTTTCTATTGCACGTGACTATGTTAATGTTGGATAGCACGACGATCCTTGGCTTTTCATTGATCAAATTCACCCCCCGTTGCCTGTTCCACTCCTCCCATCTTAGGATTAGCTCCGGAAAATCTTCCGTCACATGGGCATTGACCCTACATTAAGAGCACTAGAGTATCCTTGGTAGAGGGATGTCTCACACAACATGTCCCTCCTATTCACATTTGTAACAATGAACAAGGTTCTTACCCCCTGCCCTTCCTCCCCTTGTCCCTCCTCATCGCTCTCCTTGAACAATCTCAATGACTTGGAAGGTTGAGCGGTCTAACCTATCCACTAACACATCCAATGCTCTACACTCATCATTGTGGTGAGTTGTGGACATGCAAAACTCACAATAAATTTTATTTGGTACATTAGAGTACTTTTGCAATATTAGGCACAAACAAGGAGGGTGCCCATACCCTCTACACACTTCACAATACTCCAGTTGGTTGAGGCCAGGATATACCCTTTGTGATCCTACCACCGCGACTCTTGCTATTGGTGGAGGCATTGGTGGCCCCCCTGAATATGACATGGAACCCGTACCTGTCAGCCTCGGGCATTCCATGGCAACGTGACCATCCACTAGGCAGTTGGTGCACCACACATTTGGTCTCACTAAGCAGGTCGGTTGTAGGTATTTCATCTTCTATGTTAAACTTGCAATTTGGTGTTAAAGACCCAAAATAGAGGGGTCATGTGAAGCATCTCCCCCCGATACTATTGGGGATACCCTGCCATAGCCTCTATTCGGGTTGCTTGCTCTAGGGCATCTTATAGCGTCTCGATCTTCTGTTGTGTCAATGACATCTAGGTGAGGGGTAACAATTCTTTGACGAACCAATCCCTCTAGTGATTTGGGTCTATAGTATAATTGATCTTACTTATTGTGTCCTTAAAACTTTGCATTAGTTCCCAGGTGGTTTCTCCCTCCTACTGCTTTATCTCCCACAGCTCCAACAACCCTTGTTGATCCACCCAGGGAAGTTGAATTCTTGTACAAACTCTCTTTTAATCTCATCCATAGTCGAGTTTTGATGTAACTCCGACCATTTTATGAACCACCTCAACGCCCTTTCCTTGAGAGTGGTCTGGAATTCTATCATCTTCATATTGTTAGGCATCTGACGAGCCCTCTAGATAGCCTTACATAGATACTAATGTTGCTCTACGTCTTCATTTCCTCTGTTGAAAATTCTAGATATCTTGTAAATGACCTTGCCATTATGGACTGATTTCATGCTAAAAGCACAAAGCCTTGTGATCCCGACTGTAGAGATCCTTGTAAACCCAAACTATCACTACTATTTCCACCACTAATAGTACCAACCTTATAGTTAACATGCACACTATGCACTTTTATCGTCTTAAGAAACTTAGGAAGAAATTTGTTAGGATTTTTGTAGAGTACTAGGGGAAGGTTGGGGAAGAAGCTACCTAAGCCTCGGGGGGTTGGATCCTTGATTCTTCTATAGCCATCATATTCTATGAATAGTGTTTGCATAACAAAGTACATATCATTCTCTATGTCTTCCTCTGATCCAACAAAACCAGTTCCATTCAACCCCTCCCTTGCGATCGATGAGGGAGGGATCCTATCACCCTCTAAGCTTCTAACTATTTTATCCATCTCTATCCCCTTCACCGAGTTCTCCTCCATCCTGCCTCTCTCTTCCAAGCTCCTCAACACCACTTCTACTTGGTGTTCCTCCAACTATCTTTTAATCACCTTCATGGCCTTTTCCTGACAATTCTCTTCTATCTACACTCTCCTTTGCACTATCAATTCCTTGGCCCTTCGTGAATCCTTTGCATCCATCCTTTCAATAACCTCATGATCCCTCTCTTTTGTAGCATCCCTCCTCTTAGATCCTTCCCCCAGTACTAGGTGTTTATACTACCATGCTTGGACTTTGGAATACAAGTAGGCCTTCTTCCACTATTAAGACTTTAATCCAAAAGGTTATTTCTTTCAACAACTTCCAGCTCAACCCCACTCAGAACACAACTTCAGCTTTTGAAAAGGACTAGTGGCTTTCTTCCACAAATACGACAACATACCTTTCTAGTGTATTATGAACCTAGAAATCTATACTCTAATAAGATCCATGTCAATATGGTGGAGCACAACGAGATCCATCGGAGTCTAGTCCTGACGAGATAATGTTTGTCCTCCTAGCCTCCCCTTCACTTGCAACATCTACAACCAGTTGTACAGTTCTTCTAGAAACTTACACTAGAATATTTCATACTAATCACTTGCAACTTTTGAGTACATGATCTCATCTTTTTGTTTTGCAACAACTCGAAGATGAAGTAGAGCTTGCTGAGAAACAAATTGATCCAGTTTCTCATCCCACCAGTTCTATATTTCCTTCTTAGAAATCCTTAATACCATTTTTGAACCCTCCTTTTGAATTTCAGGTCTTGGCAACAGAACCATTTGTTGGCACGAGAATGATAGCAGAATTGAGACCCTGGGTTTAGGCACAAGGGGCCAACAAGGTTCCACTGTAATCTAGAGAAACGCCGACATTTTCACCTTACCCTCAGAGGGTAAGGAGTCTCACCCAAGGCATGTTGCGACTGAAGTTAGATGAGGGTGGAATTAGGTACCAGGGGAATCATATTAAATGGAAGAGAGAAAAATATGGTAGCTTAACATAAAAACTAACCAGATCACAATGATCTACTCATGTTATATCAATAAACTATCTCACTGGATGCATTCATAAAAAAAATTAAAGAGTTAACATAATGCGTAAGGACACAAGGTGGTTCCGGCATAGTCTTTTCCATTAACATAACATAATTTAGTACATAAGGCTCAAGGCCTAATCATTAACAATAGAAACCACACAACCAGCATAACCTTGTACAAACAGGATAATGGAGTCTTTCACATTACTCTGCAACATAGGAAGGCTAGAAATATTACAGACTCGCTATACTGGATAGCAGAAACCTCTCCTTCACTTTTTCTTTTGTTTTTTATCTCCTATCATCCACTCGGACTACCAATTATGCTTTCCTTTTTCTTGACTTCCTTCATTCTTGGCTGCCTTTGATCTTTCCTTGCTTGTTTGTCCTTACTTCTTCCTGGCACTCCTCTGCAACTACCAGTCATCCTTCAGTTTCTAGTCTTCCCTCGGTTTTCAACTCCATAACTCCCCAATAATTATCTTCGCCACTTTTCGTCAGCTTATTTCTCCGTAAAATCTCAAAATGAAGGCCCCAACACTCTATCTATCTATGTCCTTGTTCTTCCCTCCTCTCCCCCTCCAACTCCATATTTATCTCCCTCCCTCTATCCTCTCCCTCCCTCTCTCTCTACCCCACCCAACTCTCTCTGCTCTCCAACTCTATTGCCATCTCTCTCCCTCCCTCCATCGCTTCCCCCCCTTCCCCCCCTTCTCCCTGCTCTCCCTCCCTCCATCCATATGATGGAGAATTATCACTCATGTAATCCATGATATATGTAATATCTAAAATATTTTAAATTGCAATTTTTTATTGTGAAATTATGGTTTTTAGGCATATGGTATTGATAAGCCATGGTATTGCAACAAAACTTATTTACAAGTTAATAATATCCATGGTAAAGTGGGAGTGGATATCCATGGTTAAAAAAAATGTTATATTATAGGTGTATTGTAAGCATTAAGTTTTTATGTTCTTATTAATCAAATTTAAATATGGTTATGGAATCATTATTAGTCCTTACCAAGGCAAGACTCTAACAATCGATTTTGTCTTATGTCGAGTTTCTTCCAGATCAATCACATATAGGTTTTTTGTCGACGTGTTTCGAACCACTTACCATGGTTCATCTTTAGGACAAAGATAGCTATTAGTTTAGTATTGACCAATGAAATTACAATTTTCAACTTTTCAATATTATTAAAAAAAATGATTTTCAAACATTTGATTGGAATATAACTTGAAAGCCTCATTGCAACATTTACAAAATATAATTCCATGTGGATAATTGGCTTACATATTTTATGCCATTATTTATGGATATGGTTGCAATATTCATGCATGATTTTTAGATATTTGTATAGTGTTTTTTTGTTCTTATGCTAAGTTGCAAGAAAATGGTCCAAAAATAAAATACCTGAAAATAACTTAACTCATGTAAATAACATATCTACCATCAATTGCTTCCCACCATAATTTAAGCAAGTATTTTCATTAAAATGGATAGGAATAAGATGTAAAAACTATACTTACATGAGTTACTTTCCACCTTTATTTATGTTTTCTTTAACACTTATGTAGAAGTAAAACTTTTACTACCCACCAAAATTTATGCGAGTTTTTGTGCTTGAGCAAGAAACCAACAACCAACGTAACACCCTCTTGCACCAAACATTTAAACATTGCGTAGCTCTTTGGTTGTTAAAAGAGGGAAAGAGACAATGTCGATATATGAAGTAATATGCCGAAATGGAATCTACGGCCAAAAAGAAAGTCCCACATGGTGACTCATCATAGGTAGGCTAACAAAATTAAGCCATTATGTGTTCATTTGTTTGTTAACTAAGAGTCCAATTTTCAATGAAGTGGTTGAAGGATGCATTGAGGTGATTTGTCTGAATTCTCCTATTTGTGCTTCAAGAAGATGCTCTCAGATATAATGATCTAAACTTCTTGGCCAAAAATATGGGCAACATAGTCCAATCTCCTCTACATTTGGCTACTGCAACTTCAGTAAGATTTAATGCGAGACACATTCTGATCCAACAATAAGCATATCAACTATTATAGTTCAAATATAAAAGGAATGACGTCATGAGGCTTGAGTTGGTAGTAATTATTCTTCTTCTCCTCTTGTTTTTACTCTACAAGTCTTCTTCTCTGTGGTATTATTCTTCTTAGCCTCTCCTTTGAACTCTACAAGTCTTCTTATATGGGAATGTAATTGTCAATATTGAAAATATGTTGAAGAATATTATGGAGGGATGACATATTTATTATGGTGTATGTATACCCAATCAAGATCCAAGGCATTTAGGGTTGGATAATTTTAATGGATCTAACAAATCTTTGTAGCTTCTTAGGCTTTACTAGTTTTTACCAAAGATTCACGTTGGAGTTCTCTCATATTGCTTGGCCCTTAAGTCAAGTGAGAAAGGGTGGAGAAAAAGAAAAAAAATCTTGGTCTAAGTCACAACAAAAAGCATTTAAGGATATGAAACATTTCCCTTTTCTCTACACTGGTCTTCATCATGTAATACTCGTAAAAACCATTTGAGATTGAGACAATGACATATGCATATAACTATGTTATCAGTGCGGTACTCACTTAACAATGGTAGTCAGAGGTCTATCACAATGAAACACTATCTAATATTGTCTGGAGATACCCCACCTATGACAAGGATATATACTCCATCATACATGCCTACTGGCAATGGAAGCATTATATTCTAGGGAAGGTGATCATATGCATTAAGCATAGGCCTCTGTAATTTATGCATATGTAAGGAAAGATAAAGAATGTCTGCCATAAAAAAATAGTCTATTTTCCTGCAACAATTCCACTCGATAATCAAACTCAAGTAGGGTAGTGCAAATCATATTGCAGATTACCTTAGTTAGCCCCCAGTTGTGAATCCAACCATAGTTATTAACTCTTATGGGCATGAGACCTATAGGTGGAAACAATTATATAAGAGTGACTCTAACTTTATTACCACATACCAGATTTTGATCACAACAAAATAAGTTCCACGATTCTACCTCTAGAATGTGGTCTTATGATAACTAGGCCACCTTTTCGTTCCTTCTAGTGAGCATGCTTGTAGGAGACACATTACCATTAGGTGGCAAGGAATTTTGGTATGGAGAAGATAGTGGCAGTATTTCATAAGTATTTCTACTGCCCAAAACTTTGAAAGATGTCCATTGATATATCATATCGTGGACTACCTATGCCATTTCTAAACTAACCATCAAGAACAAGGGTTATACACTCCTCTACCTACCATAGACAAGCTTTGGGAGTCATTCTCCATAGATTACATGTCGAGTTTGTCATCCACCAAGAATGGTAACAATTATATGTTTATGGTTGTCAACCAGTTATCTAAGATGGATATGCTGGCACCTTGCAGGAAGAGTATCACATTTGAAGCCACTACTAAAATCTTATTTTAGCATGTTTGAGTTCATTTCTCACTACCTCAAACCATTATTTCATATAGGGACAAATTTTTCCTCAACGCGTTTTGGTCTAGCCTCGGGTCTCTCATGGAAACCAACTTGACCAAATCAATTGTCTTTCATCTCCAATTAGATGGACAAATAGAAGTGGTCAATAGGTTGCATAACTTAAGAATGTACAGCTCTAAGCATATGTGTACATGGGAGGAAATCCTCCCATATGTTCAATATAGCTATAAAAATCCCTTCACAATTATATTGGCCAAGATCATTTTTAGGTGTATTGCATGTTCCAATCATTGACCCCAAATGATGTAGCTATGCCCATTTCATATTCAATGGAAAAGTCCTCCCATACTTAGGTTGAGAAAGATAGGGTAGCCAAATTTGTTAAATAGATTCAACACCTCTGACAATAGGTCCATGATATCCTGCAAAAAGCCAATGCCATGTATAAGTACTAACATGACCAACACAAGGTCCCACATAAGTTTCAAGTTGGTGATAAGGTGTGGTTACATTTATAAAAAGAGAACCTCTCAAGCCCCCATAGGAAGCTCAAACCACTCCAATATGGGCCTTATACAATCATAAAGGCTGTGGATGAAAATGCTTTTGAATTGAGTATTCCCTCTTCCTTGGCTTACACCTAGTATTTATCGTGGAGCTATTTTGACCATATTTTGCAACTCTATTGAATGCTTAAGAGGTATCCAAGAAATTACCCCACATAGAATTCAATGTGGACTTCAATGAACATTTGATAAGATCATGGACACCAAGATTAAAGTATACCCACCATCAACACATACAATTCTACCAGGTTGTCAAAGCAAGTAAGCTTCTTCACCAAGGCAAGTAGCTCACTACGGGCCAAATTCAGAAAAGGTTCCCTCCTAATGAGGGAACTTGATGCAATGGAGACGATTACTTCTTGATGGGGGAGGACAGTTCCAACTGGATATTGGTGGTTGTCCACCTCGTTCACTATCTCAATGGTTCTCTATATCATTGGTAGTTTTTCGATGATTTTTGGGTCTCAAACATTTGGGGTTGGTTTGAGGCCCCAAATGATGTAAATTCATTGGAGGAGGGGGGGTGAGGGAGGGGTGTGGTAAGGTATGTTGGGGGGGGGGAGATGTGGGATGGGGAGTTGGGGGCTTGCCTTGGGATGCCCATTATTGATGTCAAAACATTGTAGTTCTTAGATGATTTTTTTCAGCAAGCTATCATGTGCCTCAAATGTATATTGCATACAGATGTTGCACCCTTGGGAAGTTGATATACCAACCAACCACCTTGGGGCCTACTAACCTTTTGGTATTTCATCTTCTAGGGTTAGTATTTTGGACCTAAGGTTTTTGTTTTTGTTTTTGTCTTTTTGTTTGTTTGTTTGTTTGTTTTTTGTTTGTTTGTGTGTTTGTTTGTTTATTTGTTGTTTTTGTTGCTGTCTTTTTTTTTTTTAAGGACATTCTTTTGACCTCTTGTAAGAAATTTTGTGAATGTGGGTAGCCTCCGTATCTCTTGATTTAGAGATAACTACCACCATTCTAGCCAATTTGTAAATTATATGATATTTTTTTATTTCATTTATTAATAAAAGTTGAGTTTTCACCATTCTAGTGCACTTTCTATTATATTTATCCATGTGTGCTTAATTTCCTTTCTGGTATTTAATTTGATTCCTTGTGAAACCTAGATCACCCAATTTGGAAATAGAGATAGGAGGAGGCTATCCTCCACGTTGAATACATGTTCATGTTGCTAGAGGATGAAACCTTATAGTCATGCTAGAGGAGATGACAAGCTCTACCATACAACCTACACTTGAGGGAAGTCCACACACCCACCCAGTTGTATAATGCTTTAGTTAGGTCCCTGCTTTACATGAGGATAATCTAGAGAATGGGGATACAATGGGTTGGACTAAAGTTCAATCCCTCATTGTAGCTAAGGATGACATAACACACCAATGAGGAAGAAGAATCAAGAGAATGAAAGGAAATAAAAATTATAGATGGGCTTTATTTACCAAGAGCTTTGCCTAAGTTTGTAGCATGGGATGCTAGATAAAGTACCAAATAAGTAAGGGAGAAATAGCTCAAGGAACAAGAAGATTGAAAAAGGTAAATTTTCTTAAGGACGAACAGACATGGAAGTAGGGGAGTGTGATGGGCCCTTGAATTGTACATTTAAAGGCCCATATATAACCTTTTTAAGCTAGGAATACATATACTTCTGACCTTGATTATTGTGCATTTTTCTTGTTTACATGCCATTCCCTATGTTGAAAGTGTTCCTAGGAAATTCAACCATACTAATGACTTTAGTCACATTTAGTAGCCTTGATATCTTAATGTGGATAGGTTTTATAAGGCCAATGAGTTCCTCCAACAAGCTACCATGAAGATTGTTAGTTCTTGATTTTGACCCTTTTTTACCATACCTATTCCATCATTTTACCATCCTTTATCATTATATTTCAATCATATTTTGCACATTTCACATATATCTACACACCAAGGTAAATTAATTATGTATTATGATTTTTAGAGTTTCTAATAAAAATTGAGCATTAAAATTTACTTTTGGCAGAAACAAAATTTTCCGTAAAGGTTTTATTAAAGTTGTCTATGCAAGGCACCAAGACACAAACTAAACGAATATTAGAAAACTACAGGAACCAAGGATGGATGGAATTCTACTGGCTTGCTCCAAATTGGTTAGAATAGGCCCGGTCAACGTTGGTCAAACTTGACCAGTCACATAGGAATTCCCTTGATTCAGAAGCAGTTTTGGGATTTTTCCATACTTTGTGTAATAGATGGATGAGTTTGACCTTATGAGATGGAATAAGACTCTTGTTAGTTGTTAAACAAATTATAGCTGACATTTTCATATTCTTAGCCTATTTAACCAAAGCTACAAAGAAATTATGGATACATTGCGACTATTATTTTCTAAATACAAGTTGAGACTTGCCTTCTTATTTCTTGTACGTACATTTCTGTGTGATGTGAATGGATATTTGTTGTGGTTGATTGTCTTAAGGTGTAATAGGAAAAGGTGGAGGGCTCCCATTATGAGCTAAGTACACTATTGTTAAATGATGTGCATACATGTATGTTAGGATTTTTATTTTTTGTGTTAATATTGTGAACATTTCCTGTATAAACTAAATTTCTTGTCATAGTTATTGAGATAGTGGAAATGATTTCTCTCAAATGATTAGCTTCAATAAGGAAAAACAATGTCACTAAGGTAGAGTCTCTTCCTTGTTAACTAAGATTGAATTGAAATTATTATTTATACATTCATTTCTTCCTTCTCTCTTGAATTAAATGATTTATGTGTTGGTAACTTAGATGAGTGAAATTGGTTTGGTTGAATGAATAGAAATGATAAGGAAGGACAACTAGAACCTCTGAGACAAGAACCTCTTCTTTGTTAACTAAAATTGAATAAAATCACTATTCACTTTTTCATATACTTCATAAATTAGAATTTCTATGCCTTCTTCATATTCAACAATTCACACTTGTAGCTTTAAATTTTCAGTTTGTAATATGCATTTCTTCATTTTTGAGTATCTAAGCAATTGCTTTCTAAACTAGCTAGATCTAAGATCCATATACTCCTATGTGTTTCTAAGTTTACCAACCCGGATTGATATTAAAATACATACTCTAATTTACCTCAATAAATTAGACTTATAAAGATAAGGATTCTACCCCTTAGTTGTCAATAGACACCTACAAAATTGCTAGAAAATCAAATTCATTAATAGTTGAAGGCAAGGTGGCTATGCAACATGCCCTAAGGGGATAATCAACATGATTTCGGGAGTTTTATAGGTAAATGTAACCCTCCTATTTAGAAGGTTTCTCCCTCACATTTTATTTAAAAAGGGTAACTTGGGTTAGTAAAAAAGACTTGATCCTAGTGCAGAAGAGAATCATATTGTTATTTTGAAAATTTCTAAATTCTAAATTTCCATGTTTTGTAACATAAACATCTAACTTCAAGTAAAATCTCTATCAACCTAGATCCATCTGAACCCTGGATCTATCAAGCATTAGAGAGAGATCAAATATCTTGAGATGCAAACCTCTTTTAAAGTGGAAAGAGATTTGATCCCTCTTGATGCTTGATAGATCCGGGGTTAAGATGGATCTAGGTTGTTTTTTATAGACACATACCATATCTAGGATGGATCCATCTCTCTCCTTCTCTCTCTTCCCCCCCTCTACACTCTCTCCATCCCTCTCTCCTTCTCTCTCTTAAGTCCTCTCTCTCTCTTCATTGCTCTCTCTCCCTTTCTCTCCCCATATCTCTATCTCCCCCCCATCTCTCTCTCTCTCTACCCTCCAATTATGTCACTATCTCCCTCCCTTTCTCCTTCTCTTTCTCCCATTTTATCCCCCTCTCTCTCCCCTCCATCTCTATGTCCACCTCTCTCGTTGCTTTCTCTCCCTCTCTCTCACCTCTCCTCTCCATCTTTCCTACTATCATATCTCCCTCTCTAGCTTGTCACTCTATCTTTCTATGTCTTTGTCTTACTCTCCCTCTCTCTCCCCCTCCAACTCCATCTTTCTCTACCTCCTTCTCTCCTCTCACTCCCCTCCTCTATCTCTTCATTCCTCTCTCCCCCACTCTCTCTTACACCTCCCTCTCTCTCTCCACTACTCATCACTCTCTCTCTCCGCCCTCCAACTCTGTCACCATATCCCTCCCTCTCTCCTTCTCTCTCTCCCCTCTCTCCCCTCTCTCCCTGCTCTCTCTCTCTCACCTTTTACCCCTCTCCCTATCTCCATGCATATGATGGAGAATTTTCACTCTATGTAATCAATCCTATATGTAATGTCTAAAATATTTTACATTTTAATTTTGTATTCTGAAATGAGTTATGGTTTTTAGGCATGTGGTATTGATAAGCCATGTTATTGCAACAAAACCTATTTACAAGCTAATAATATCCATGGTAAAGTGGGGGTGGATATCCATAGTTAAGAAACTTGTTATATTGTACGTTTATTTTAAGTATTAAGTTTTTATGTGTTTATTGATTAAATTTAAATATGGTTATGGAATCATTATTAGTCCCTACCAAGGCAAGACTCTAACAATTAATTTGTCTTATGTGTGGATCAATCATATATAGTTCTTTTGGTTGACGTTTTTTGAACCACTTATTGTGGTTCATCTTTAGGACATAGATCACTATTAATTTAACATTGACGAATACAAATAAATTTCAAAAAAACATATTTATTTTTCAATATTATTAAAAAAAAAAATCAAACATTTGCTTGGACCATAACTTGAAAGCCTTATTGCTACATTTGCACAATATAATATCATGTGGATAATTGGCTTACATATTCTATGTCATAATTTATGGATATGGTTGCAATATTCATGCATGATTTTTAGATATTTGTGTAGTAATTTTTTATTCTTAAGCTGAGATGCAAGAAAACGATCCAAAAATAAAATACTTGAAAATAATTTATACTCAAGTAAATAACATATCTACCATCAATTACTTCCCACCATAATTTAAGCAAGTATTTGCATAAATAATGGATAGGAATAAGATGTAAAAAAAAAACTTACATGAGCTACTTCCCACCATAATTTAAGCAATTCATTGCATAAAGAATAGATAGGAATAAGATGTAAAAAATATACTTACTTATAAGATGTATACATTTGCACAATATAATGCCATGTGGATAATTGGCTTACATATTTTATGTTATAATTTATGGATATGGTTGCAATATTCATTAGATATTTGTGTAGTGATTTTTTATTCTTAAACTAAGTTGCAAGAAAATGATCCAAAAATAAAATACTTGAAAATGACTGATACTCAAGTAAATAACATATCTATCATCAATTACTTCCCACCATAATTTAAGCAAGTCTTTGCATAAAGAATGGATAGGAATAAGATGTAAAGTAAGACTATAGGATGATTTGTCTATGGACCATTATTAATTTAGCATTGACAAATGTAACTTATAATTATTTATGCATTTTTTTCATAGAGCATAATTTCTAACTTAAATTGGAGGGGGCTAAGCTGGCATGCAAAATAAAATTATAATATAACAAATACAATTTTATTATTTTTATTACTTTTAACTTTTTATTGAGCCAAGATTTAAATGTTTACACTACAACATCTCCACCATTCTCAATTCTATATTACTTATAACTTTTTATTTTTTTTAATTAAGCCTAACTGTTAATTTGAATCAATAATAGAAATTTAATCAAAAATTTCTAATAAATTATAAATCCCCAATTAAATAAAACTATCTAAAAATAAATAATATTTTGGTGAACCTTATGTGATAATACACCTAATTAATGTAAAACATTAAAGTCCAAACATAAATAAACCAAGGTTTAATGAAAATAAATATATATTTACATATTTATATATTTATTTGAACTATAATTCCTTACATTTCAAAGCCCACCAAACAAAATTTAATCTATATCAATGGCAATGTATTATAAAATGAATTTGATATATTGATTTTAACCATCCATTAAAAAAATATTTAATTCTTTATTTTTTTTATGATAAAGTGCATAATAATTTAGTAACTTGATGATAGAACATTTCAAAACCACTATTAATTAGAAGTATTAATATTGATATTTTAAAAATAAAGATGAATTATATGGTGTATTTTTAAACAACAGGAAAGCCTATCCTATTATATATTAAGATTAAACGTTTTAAAATAAAATTCAAATAAAAATATTAACATATATATTTTTAAACTAATAAAATGTAAACAAAATAAATGCGATTAAATAGATTGTGATCTTTTGAGACCTTGTGATCTTTTGATAGGAAATCATTGTTAGTGAAAAATTTAGAGCAATGAAAACCCAAGGTTCGGTTTGAGTTTGCCA
The DNA here is from genome assembly GCA_000404065.3 of Pinus taeda. Classification (NCBI taxonomy): domain Eukaryota; kingdom Viridiplantae; phylum Streptophyta; class Pinopsida; order Pinales; family Pinaceae; genus Pinus; species Pinus taeda. The sequence continues at coordinate 67,916 of APFE031698522.1, read as the reverse complement.
ATAAAGGATGTCATTATAGTCTAGTTTTTAACGAACATTTTCACGTGTAAAAGAGCCTCTAATGATATAATGACCCCATTTTCCATATTTCTAAAAGTAAATGAAGGACCCAACAGAACTCAACCACAATCTATTCAACCACAATCTATTGACACACCCTTGAGTTAATGTATCGTTGGTGCATCTGGTCCTTGATTTCTTTGTGCTTTATTGCTTGCAACTATTTCTCCTTCAAACAAAGGACCCAACTTAGGTACCACTTTCAACGCATCATCTTTAAAACTTGAATAAGCAGAAACAACAACATTCCATGTGTCTAATATAACAGAGACTTGACCCACAAACTATGGAGTTGTCTTGGCATTAGGCTCGGTGGGTTGGGACTTGATAATTTCCTAAAATTGTCCATCATCGTTTGCAGTGAGAACCTTCAAGGTGAAAAAGTGATGTTGCATGATGGGATGATGGGATGAAGGTCATAAAGCACTCCCTTGGTAACTTGTGAGACATCTTCTATTTGGTTGATCTGAGCATCCAACACATCTGCTTGCACTAATAATTCTTTTTGTTGTTCCAAATTAGAGGTGATCATAGCCTGAGCAAAAAGTTGTTTGACATTCTCCTAGAGTAGATATATGGGGAAGTCTTTAATCTGTTCAATATCAATGTTGAGGGGGATAGGTCCTCTATTATTTCGTGCTTAAAACACTAGTCCTCTAGACTGGAAGCTTTTAGAACCATCCCACTATATGGTTTTTTAGGCATTTGGTGTTCCAGAAATACTAGTATTTTTGAAAACAAATCCCCGAATATAATTTACACCAACCTCAAAATAGTCGCCTACTTATATGTACTAGCCCTTCGGTCCCAAGGCCTCCCTAATACTCTATCTCCTATAAGGACCTAGGGGATTAGTTTCCAATCAATTTCTTTGATGGGTCCTCATTTGGGGGTTTGTGTGGATGTGGTGCTTTTACAAGCTTTGCCCTTCTCGTGCATATTGATTCTTCTGGCATGGCGAGCTTGGGTATAATTGCAAGGTAGAGGTTGTGATTATGTGAGGGTGCTCTAGTGTGTTGTTTGGCTAACTATTGACAAGATTAAAATTGTTGGGGACTCAAAGTCCGTCATTGAATGGGATCAAGGGAGGAACTCTATTGAGGTCCCCTCCCTTCACAATTGGATGTTTAATATCTTGTCTCTGTTGTCATCCTTCCTTGACATATCATTCAAACACATTTATCATGAGTAAAACCTAGAGGCAGATTCCCTCTCCAAGCATGGAGTTTCTATCCAATCAAGGCTAACGTTTTTTGTACTCTTGCATAACATAGCTACATGTGATTTGGGCTTTCTTTTTGTTCTTCTTTCTTTTTTGGCATGCTTCCGAGGTGGATTATTTGTTTTCCAATCTTCCTTTTTGGCCTCTTTTTGTACAGGCTCGAGATCATTTTGTATTGATGTACTGGAGTTACCTTCCTGTCCTCCTCAGATCTTCTCTAATCCATATTAATCTATGTTGGTTCTCCAAAAATCACTTATCTTTTTTATGCTAGATGTTTTTCCATATATTTTATAAGAAGTATGTCATAAATTTTATTCTCTTTTGCTCAAAATTATATAAACTCCTCTTTATATTAATGGAGGAATTTTATTCTTTCCGTGGGAAAAAAGTTCTTGCTTAACAAAATGACCAATCTCTAAATTAGTTAAAATTAGTAATAAGTTGCTCATGTGATGCGTTAAATATTTATGATCACCACATTCGACCATATGTACATTTATTTTAAATAATTTATTTATTTTTAAATACAAAATTGTCCATTTAAAATTTTGAGATGTGTCATTAAAACCTCCCATATAAAATTGATTAATTATATTTAAATTAAATTTAAGCTCATTGTGACCAACCATCATAAAAATTTATACACAATACATTCACTTTGAAAAATAAATTCCGTTTAAAAAATAATGGTAATTATAATTTTGCTCATAGTTCTACTTAAACCAAAATTCGACCTCATCGGCAGGTTTCTCGGGCATTCAAAACATTGACAATTTTTTTTCATCAATTAAATCATAAAATTTAGTTTGGCCAAATTTTGGCAGCATGATTATAAATATGTTGTTTTACATAATATTTTTAAAAATCTACATTGATTACTATTAAATCTATATACCAATATAATTTATTTTAATATTAGGGATCACAATGTAAATATTTGTTAAAATATGAAATTTAAAAAAGGTTTATGTATAAAGAAATTTGATGTCTTTCCCAATTTGATGAATATATGTGAGACAAAATGTAAATGAATCCATGTTTGTCGAGGGTTGTTTTTATATATTCATGTATATTTTTTATGTGAAAAATTGGTTTTGGTTATATATATATATGGAAATTGGTTATATATATATATATATGAGTGTTTGTGGATACCAAAAATATATTAGCTCATATTAATTATTAAAATATATTTTAAATAAAAAATAAAAAATTACATATTTATTTATATTTAAACTTGAAAAATAATTATTATTTTTTTTTATTTTTATATAAATTTTATATAAATATATATATATTGAATTAGGTCTTTTTCACATGAAAAAATCTGTAATTTTTATTAAGGAAAATAAAAAATACATTTTGAAGACACACATAGTGTCTATGTTGTATGCGACACGAAGAGGACTTTACAACACATAGAACATATATGGTGTTATAATTGAGTAAAAACCACCAAGCATAAGCCAAAATGAAAAACAAAAAATAGAGAAAATATAAGATTATGCATGAACATTTGAGTTGATTTTTTCCTTTTTACCTTTCCTTCTTTGTACCTTGGTCATCCTTTAGGATCTGGATCAATCAGAACCAAAAAAAGTTTTTGATCCCCATCTGGATGTGAATGTGGAGAGTCTTTGTCTGAAGTTGAGGACTTTGAGATGTGTGCTCGTTTAGTACCTCCTTGACCTACCAGAGATTGTTGATTTTCTAATTCCAAACGTGTCAGAAGTGGAGTGACTGATCCATCATGAACCACAAACTCCGCCTCCATTTTTTCTTTGGTTTTCTCCAGTTGTGTCTATTGGTTTTCCTCCTCATCTTTTGAATGTCGATATTCATTAAACTACCACCCTTTTTGGTCTACTTGGTTGCTTCTTTTTCTTTTTTGGGATCTTCTTCACTGGAGGGCATGTGTTCCTAAGATGACCTATTTGAAAGCACACACAACATATGAAGGCCATCTCCTCATAATGTAGAATTTGTCTCCATTGAATATTATTATGTTTTAGGGTGATGTGATCTAGTAATCCTTTGTTGAGGTCTATCTCCACAGAAATCCTAGCAAAGCTAAATATTCCTTTATCTGTTCTCTCCAGATCCATTTTTTTGAATTTTCCCATTTTGTTCTCAATGTCTTCAAGAAGCTGGTGGTGCCAGAAACAAAGATGTAGCTTTGGAAGCCTAATCTTGACTGGCATGGAAATGACCACCATGCATGTTGGATCAAAATCAGGGAACCATGGAGTAATTGATAGATCATCACTACCCCATAACCATGACCCTTCATTTAGAACAAAATCTAGTTATTTTTGTGTGTCAAATTGGACAATGAAAAATCCTTTAGAGCAGAGGTAGATATCACAATTAGATGTCCAATAAGTGAACACCCACTAATGTAATGCTTCAGGTTTCGGACATAAGCCATTAAATCTACATATAATGGCTTTACAATCTAGTGCAGAGAATAAATAGGATATCTATGGGATTTTTACCTCCATGGATGGAGCTTGCTCCATTTGGTCCACAATATATGGACTTGGAGGAAAGTTTTGGCATTATTAGGTAGGGGTCAAAAATTTATCTTTTATTGTCGAGGTCTTCCTTTAAATAACATCCTTGAAGGATACCGAGGGACCATTTGAGGCCCTGGCTTCATTTGCTTCCCCACGTAGCTTGAGGTTCATGGTTATTGATGAGTTTTTAAAAATACTATGGTCTTTGAGTTGAAGGGGAAAACATCAAATTATGTTACTTCATATCGAAATAAAAATATTCTATTTATGACTAAGTGGAAATATTCTTTTATATGTTAAGTATGATATTATGTTACTTAATATGGATATCAAAGTATTTTATTTACAATTGAGAGTAAAATATCTTCTTATATATTAAGCATGGAAGGAACTATGCATCTCCCTCATACTAGATTGTTGTGAGAGTAAGATTATTGATATTTTATAATGCTTTTGGTTAAAAATAACCAAATATACATATTTATTTTTGTTTATGAATAAATTAAATAATATATATTTACTTTTTATTTTGAAAGATATGTGTCAACTCCAATTCAATATGAAAATAATTACATATCACCCTTATAAAAACATATTAATTTTTGGAGATAATTTTAATATAATTTAGAAAAAAATATATGTAAATGATACACATTTTTAAATTTATATTTTTTTTAAAATGATGATGATTGCCATCTAGTAAGACCAATACGGTCTATCTGACCTTAAGAAATGAATGATTAGCTGATATTATTTAATATTTCATTTCTATGATAAAAAATAAGGGAGAGAAGCATTATGAGGTCATTGTAGTTTTGTTGAATTAACAAGTCAAGAAGGTTGGTAGTTTGGCAAATGTTATGAAATGGAAAATGAATCTGAGTAAGGGTCTCACAATCCAAGAGAAAGAGTTTTTCATCTTCAACTCTCTTAGTATCAAATAGGAGGTAGATTCTTTTGTCCCAAGGTATTTGGGAATAGACCAACACCCATTTCACCTCACAGTTCATGGGAGTTAGTTCTTATCTTTGTAATGTTCATTTTCTTCTTAGCGTTGGTTAAAACATAAAGGTAATTTTGGTTAGCAAGAGTGGGGTTGATCACCTCCTTATAATAGCTTAGCTTCATATTCCCCTCTAACTCCTTATCACCCCACAACTTATTCTTAAATTTAGAATAATGGTGTTTTTAATATTATCCTTATTCTCCAAGATGATCTTCTCCTTTATCCCAGAATGGTTGAGCTAGGACTTCGCATCCTTATGCTAACCTCTCTTGAGTCGAAGATGGTGGTTTTGACTAGATTTATAAGCAATTTTGGGAAGCTTCTTGGTTTCCATGTTAGAAAAATTCTTCTTATACATCAAATACCTAAACATATCCATGCTTTCAATAGGGGGAATGCTAGTTTCTATAAAGAGAATAAGGTAGGGAGTAGTATCTTTAATATTGAGGTTGTAGGTTATAAATTGCTTTTGGATCATTTTTATCTTTTTCCGTGAATCCCTAGATATACTGCAACCCGACACCTCGCATCCATATAAAATAACATGAGTGAGAGCCTCAAAGAGGAATTTTTTACTCCAAACCCAAAGATAAGTCAACTTTAAATTGTTTTCAAGCTCATAGTAAGCTTTCCAACCTCCTATAATCCTTTTCTCAATGTTATAGATCGAGTTGAGTTGATGGTGAATGTCAATACCTAAATATATGTATGAAGAAACCATCTCTAAGTAATTGTTATCATAAATGAAATTATCATAGTTGATCTTTTTGGATTTAATTATCATGACTTTAGTCTTGTCAATATTAACAATCATACCCATCTTGGAGCAGTAATCATGGAGGGTTCTAAGTTGCTTGTTGAGATCATCAGGGCTTCTCGCAAGAAGAACGATATTGTCGACATAAAGGAGAATAATAATGGATATACCAGCGAGCTTGGGTCCTTCACAACCATCAACTTCTAAACACTCCTCAAGCTTGTCAATGTAAATGCCAAAAAGGGTAGGAGATAGGGGATATCCTTGCTCAACACCGATGTTGCATTTAATCTCTTTTGACCAACCCTCAATGGTTTTAAGCTTGGCAATAACATTATCTTATAACCTAGTGACAATAACTCTCAGGTTGATCAAAACCATTATCTCATCGAGTCTTTGCCATAACTTCTCCCAAGGAACTATATTGAAAGTGTTTTTGAAGTCAACACAACAACAAAAGAGATCAGTTTTATTGTTGCGACATTCCTCGACAATGTCCCTAAGGTGGTCAATAGTGGAGTATCAGCCTTCTAAAATGAGCTTTCCCTTTAGCTCTTTTCCAATGGATTTCAAATTAGGTGTTCATCTTCTTTTCCAAAATGAACCCATACAAGTTGGCTTAAATGTGAGTAATCATAATAGCCTTATACTTAGAGAGATTTTTTTTTTTTTTTAAATAAACAAACAATAAAACTTTGCAAATACAATGATCTACTATAATTTCCTTATCTTTCAAATCATCAAAATATAATAATTTTAAAAATATTTTTTATATAAAAATAAAAATTTTAAAATTTTTAAAAATAATATCTTATTTTAAAAATTCAATAAACTATTTAAATGTTAACCATCAATTACATCAATAAATTAAAAAAACAAACACCAAATACACTGTTTTTAAGACAAGTTGCAAATAATACATCCCAATAATTTTATAGAAATCATAATTCCACCCACAATGTCACCATCCTTCAGAGGATTCAATGATCAACCCTAGCCTCCCCCAGCCCAACTTAGAACCACCCGAAAGCCACTTCACCGAACATTCAAATGCGATGAAACAACAACGAAAGAAAATCCCAAGATCACCAAACATTCAAACGTGGTGACGTGGCAGTTACAGGCTAATAAAAGAGTGGAAAACACGATGGCAACGTATGTGCTAATATGTCGACATGGTGGAAGGAATCTCTTTCAAAAATAGATCCCACGCAGCGCCTACTTACAGCTTGGCTGACAGAATGTAGTCATTATGTGCTCATTTATTTGGTCACCGCTAATTAGTTATAACTTGACCTTCACACTTCCTGCTTTACTTCTTCCGCTTCTCATGGAGTCGTTCAAGGAAGCTCTGAGGCAGTCTGTGCGGTTCTCCTCCGCTCTGCTCTTCCGCAAGCCGCTCTCCAGATTTGAAGACCTCATCTTTTTGGCCGGAAAGATATTCTTCATAGTGCAGTCTGCGCTACATTTAGCTCCGGTTATTTCAGTTATTTTTGGTGGGAGGGGGCGCTCCGATTCAACAGCACGCATGTCGACTATAGTAATTCGGAGATAAAAAGGAATGGAGAAAGGAGGTTTGAGTTGGCGGTATTCTTCTTATTCTTCTCTCTTTCAAACTTTGAAAATCTTCTTGTCTGTTAATATATCTGTCATTGTTGCAAATATAATGAAGAAAATTATGGAGGGTTGACAGATTTTTTTATTTGTAGGATGCCATTCTTGGTTATTGCACCCTTGAGAATGTTCAGGCGAGTTAAGTTGCTCTGAGTAGCTTATGTCTGTTGTAACGAGCATTAGAGCCTGACAGGTTTGAGGGAAATGGTATGTTGACAACTTTGGTATTGATTTGTATAAATTTTGTTCAATAAAAACGAAATATTTTTATATGCAAAGCTCTTTGGTTGAGAGCAATTGTTACAGATCGTCTTTATATTGAAAAATTGGAAATTTCAAGGGAGTTGCTTTGCTGGCCCATTTACAAGCATTGCATCAATCAATTTTCATATCAAGTCAAAACATGTAGATTACATTTACAAACTTAATGAGGCAAGCCAGACAAACCTATAGCGATTCCCGGACAAACATATAGAGATTCCATCTGATTTGTTATAGACATTGAATGGGAAAAACCTCGAACTCAAACATATTGAAATTCGAACCAAATATTGAGATGTGTGTGATTCCATCTGATTTGTTATAGACTTCGAATGAGAAAAACCTCAAAGTCAAACATATTGAAATTCGAACCAAATATTGAGATGAAAGCACACTCAACTGCTCCACCCGGTACACCCAGTGTTTTTGACAAAGATGCTTAAACAAACCTACTAAATATTAAAATAACAGAGTGATCCATTACTTATTTGCTCATTCTTTTCTTTTTTGTCCATTAATGTTGTAGAGAATCTCAAGAGAGCGAAGAGAATCTCAAGAGAGCAAATGGCAAATTTTAAAAGTTCTTCCTTATAAATAAATACATTTATAATTATAGATTCTAGACATTTTTGGAAATTTAATGAATATGAGCTCTAGATTTTTTTGGAAATCTAATGAATATGAGCTCTAGAATTTATAATAGACATAAATTCAAGCCATATCTATCATCATAAATATATCTCAACTCTACATTTATCATGTACATTTATCATATAGGGATAAAGATCATTTTTTTTTACATGCAAATCTTCCATTTATCATATACATTTATTACATAGGGATAAAGATCAAATCTTTTTACATGCAAATCTTCCTAATTTACAATGCACATAATCTCAAGTTACATCCACCAGCATAAATATATCTTTACTCTCCATTTATCATGGATGGATAAGGATAAAATCCCCTAACATGCAAACATGTTGTAAAATTAAAGTTTGATGAATATTTCTGGCCATATCTAATATTTTAAATCTAAAAATAAAACTTCTTTATATTTTTTTATTGGTATTATTTCTCATCTATCCAATAATATCTTTACCCACCAAGTTTATAGGAAAAATACTTAAGATGAACAATTGTTTTAGTGCTCTCTCACACCTTACTAAAAATTTTGTCATTTTAAAAACTCTTTGTTTGAACAATCCAAATGGTTGCTCCTCCTTTCTTTGACAATGAGAAATCCCACCTCACCGACGTCTTTGTGGCCAATGGCTATTCAATCTTTCAATTCTACAAGTTCTTTTTATTTAACTCACTAGTTTAAATAAATAAATAAATCTTTTTTATTTCCTACCCCTAAGTTTCAAATTTGTTATTTACATGCAATAAACAACACATCATATTTCTAAGATTTGGGCCAAAAGCAATACCAAAACTCTCTTTGAATCCTACAAATCCCTTAAACAATTATTCACCATTTATTGGATAAATCTAACCCTATGCTTAGCCAAGAAATCTAACATTTTCTCTACTCTTATAGGAAATGATCTATGATCCAAGTTATACATCCTTCAAAGTTGGTCTCAAAGAACATATGGTTAACACTACAAACAACTACATTTCGAAGTTAGTTACTATTGAAAAATTAGATGTTTGAGAAAACATTTTAGTCATCTTAATAATTTTATATCATTTGAAAAGATATCTTTATCAATTTACTAAAAAATGTCCCTTATAAATTTAACCAATATAAGAAGTTTAGTATTCTATTTTTTATTTTTATTTTTATTTTGCGATTCTTTTTTGTGAATTGTAACTAATACCGTTCATGTATTTTATTTTAATTTGAGTAGAATAATAATAGTGAGAGATTCTTGAAACTTAATTCACAATCTTTACTATGATTCCTCTGTTATGGGTTCAAAATTTCAAGTCACCTTCAAAAGAATCTATTCTTTCTTATCAATATTGAGGGACCACACAATAGTTCATGTCTTAAGAAACAATAACAAGGAAGCTAACCTCGGTGTGACTAAAGGTACCATAGTGAAACTCGACACCCTCATTGTCAATGAAAGGGCTGGGCACTACCGAATCCCTTAGTTTTATGTTTCAATACATTTGGTAGGGATAGATGAGGACACATCTAGTTCATGTTAGTAAGCACATGGAGGGCAGTTGGTTGTGTACCTTATTTCATATGTATAAGATCACAAACATATTATCCTACATGTTAGAGGTAGGTTTTTAGCAAGACAATTAGGTACAATTGGCTTTAGTGCATCTATAATGGCTCAATTGGTTTTGATTAATGGTGACAAAGGAAGGAAAGTAATCCACATGACTCCAATTCCACTGAGGGGTCATGAGGGAACCCATTTGGGTTGATTTCACCTTCAATGGGGGAGATTTAGAATTAGACATCATTATTCTACGCCATAATCCTCCATGGTTATCTGTTAATTCATGGGAAATTATTTGGCCATGGGCGGAGGAAATTATATCTCAGTTTGTGGCTCACTCTATTAGAATAGAGTGGTGTGGATTCATGGGTGAAATTATTGGTTGAGGACGGGGTGATACATCACTACTTGTTGGCTTCTATTGGCATTTGTGTTGGTGTGGATCATATCTATTTTCATGATAGTTTTGAGATTCCAAAGGGAATTGGATCAGTGGTATTCTTCTTGACCCATTGTTTGCTAACTTTGTATTACTATTGGGGAAGTTAAGCATATATGCATGCTGACAAAAATCTCCCCTACTTTGGAAATTTTGATGTGAAGCAAAGCTCAAAAAGGAATTGGCATAGTTGAAACCTATGTCAAAATTTTGGTTCTCATCTCACTCTTTTTTATGTGGTTCATGGACCCCAAAGATTGGTGACTGCTATATCCACAAAATAATTGTATTAGGAAATCCACTTGAAGGGATTACTTCTTGTCGGATCAACCATAGAGCCTAAACCTAAGAGTCTCAAGAGAATTGAACCTGTGACATCTCAATAGTAAAGGTGGTATAACGATGGGGATTTGACTAATTGAGCTAACCCTCACGACTATACTCATCTCACTTATTTACACAATAATCAAAATTGGGTTGGTTTTGTGAATGGGAAGATGAACCGAGGTGATCGATAACATAGAATGAAGCAGGAAATTCAAGCCTTATAGGAGGAAATTCTCTAGCTTATCTTAGGTATAATCAGCTAGTGATAAGTTTGGATTCAATTATGGAGATCATGGTGGACTAAAGTGCACATCTTCAACAAGCTAAGTATGAAATTGACAATCTCAAAACCCATATTTGGGAACTTCAACAAAATATAAGACAAGATAGATTAGCTTCCCTCTTCTCTGGTTATTCTGTGACTTTTGATATGTAATAGTTTCTAACATAAATGTTAGTACTCATCATAATTGCATACATAATATCAATGGGGTCAAATTTGGTTGAATTTTGGGGTTGCTTTCATGGTTATATACACACTAATACTTTAGTAAAATAGAATTCTTCTCTAAAATTCAGATAGACTTTAAAGAAGAACATAAGAATCTATTGCTAAACTAAATTATCATCTTTGTAATATTGCTATATTGTAACAAACCCATGTGTGTGTGTAATGTTGTTAATGTGTGAATCCTAATAGATAAATCACATCCAAACAAAAAATATATATAACCTCAGCTTTTTTGCAATATGTAATGATTAAAGTCATTTTACTTGATAATTTACAGTGTCTTGGTGATTATGTTGAAATCAAAGTACTATTTTTTTCTTTCTTAGTATTATTTCAATTTCAATGGGTTGAATGTGTGTAATGTTGTTACTGTGTGAATCCTAATAGATAAATCACATCCAAACAAAAAATATATATAACCTCAGCTTTTTTGCAATATGTAATGATTAAAGTCATTTTACTTGATAATTTATAGTGTCTTGGTGATTATGTTGAAATCAAAGTACTATTTTTTTCTTTCTTAGTATTATTTCAATTTCAATGGGTTGAATGTGTGTAATGTTGTTACTGTGTGAATCCTAATAGATAAATCACATCCAAACAAAAAATATATATAACCTCAGCTTTTTTGCAATATGTAATGATTAAAGTCATTTTACTTGATAATTTACAGTGTCTTGGTGATTATGTTGAAATCAAAGTACTATTTTTTTTCTTAGTATTATTTCAATTTCAATGGGTTGAATCATTTTCATCGTCTTATTAATAAAACCAATACATTCTATTCTTTTGTATTTTATTTTTATTAAAATAATAAGATACTTATTTATCTAAATTAATTTCATTTGATTAAATTTAATTGTACATTAATTAAAATTCAATCATATGACTGAAAATCATTTTTCATAATGACATCTTTTTAATTGAAATATATCAAATGGTCAGGAATTTGGAATCTTTTAATTTGATAATCATAAAACAATTAACACCAACCTCATTCACAATTGAATTAATAATTGCAATATTTTCTTTTTAAGTTAATTGATCTACTAAGATTAAATTTAAATCTTACTTACATAATACTTTATATACAATAACCAAATAAACGCCCATAAAACTATATTAAATTCAATAAATTATATTTTTATATTTAAACTAATTTTGATTTTTTCAAAAAAACTATATCTTAATAAAATAAAAATATGAAATAAGGAAATTGAAAATATTATAAATAAATAAAAAATAATAAAATGAATCTAAATAAATAAAAAAAAAATTATAAAAAAAAAAATCTATCATTTATCTACTTATTTACTTTTGTCATATTAGATTTATTAAAAAATTGTAATGTATAATAAATATGTAATAACTTAACTTTATCACAATGAAATCAAATTGGATTTCCAAAAATAAAAATTTAAAGATACCTATGTACAAGAAGTCTCTTACTGTGTTATAGTTTTGGAAAATAACAAAGTTAAATCAAATTGAATTTTCAAAAATAAAAATTTAAAAATACCTATTTACAAGAAGTCTCTCCTACTACTGTGTTATAGTTTTAGTTTTGGAAATTGCATAATGGATATAAGTTTGATATTTCACTTTATTTTTTTTTAATAAAAAATTTACAAAATAATTAAGATAGGTTAATATTATTAATTATAAATATATTAATTTTTTTAGTAGTTATATTATTTATAATAAATAATTATTTAAAAAATTGTAAAAATATTAAAAAATATTGACAATTATTTATATGGAAATGGAAATGATTATGTAAATCTATGTTTTTATTTTTGTTATATTTAAAAAAAAATCATAAAGATTAAAGAGTTTATTTAAGTTTAGACATGTTAAAACCTAAAATATCATCTAACATATCTGTAACACATGTTGGCACGTGACTTTTGGGGATAGATCCTCTAACATATGTGTAGATATTGAAGCTCTGGGATGTCCATCAACATCATAACATCATTGAATAAGTCTTTCAATTTTTTGTCACATTAATTATTATTATAAGTACCCCTATATGATATCTAAGTAAAGATATATATCTAACTAAAGAGGGTATGAAGTGATATAGAAATGGTTTATTTCTATTGATTTTCTTTATTCATTATAATATGTTATTTGATAATTATAGCATGCTAATTGATAGTGTATTTGATTTCTTATATGATAAATGTAAAATATTGCAAAGAAAGAATTATCATGATTATAATAATATTATTTATATTAATATTAAAAAATGTTAAAATATTATTAATCTATATATTTGTATTTTATTATAAGAATGTTGCACTTTATTTTTGTGAACTAATTTTAATGATATTTTAAAGAGGTAATTCACATCATACAATATATTCATATACATATATTTTATTAACATTAATTATTAAGTTTTACGTGGGTATAGCTTCAATCCAATTCATTATTCCTTAAGGAAGTTATTCTTTTTACTCTATATTTCAATTGCTCATTTCTATAGTTAATCTCAAACTTTAAAGAATATAAGATAAATTTAATTATTTTTTTACTTATATTTCATTTTATAATATAAAATTATTATAATTTTATAATGTTTATAATATTTTTAAATTACAAATATTTTTAAATTAAAATTAATATAATCAATAGATATATAATATACAAAAAATATTACAACACCTATAAAATACCATTATAAAATACAATTTTGATGTAAAAAATAAAATGATAATAATATAAAATTAATATAAACCATTTATTATAGTATTAAAAACACATATACCTACGTTTAAAGCCGGTGCAAAGAAAAAACGTGCATGCCCTCAACTTCAAAATCCCAAAGTAAGAACTACACGATCTAATTTTGAAAATACCAAATAAAGAATCTTTCATAAAGATAAGGCTGTGAAATTATATATTTTCTTCTCACTTATATGTATATATACTCTTTCTATATTACATATATTTATCTATACCACTGGCTCATATATATATATAATTCCTCGTAATTTACTTTTATATTTTACTTTCCTTGTAAGAATTACATGCATATATACACTATATATTTATATTTCATGGGTATCCAAAAGTAAGACATGCAAACTTAACGTTGAAAGTAAGCAAAGTAAGATCCATTCACTTTCTACTTTGGATATACCTTTACCCTAATCTCCCAAATGCATACTTTACCTTACCAAACTACCATAGTTGATTAACACCATTTTTTTAAGGTATTCATTCACTTAGTTGATTAACACCATTTTTTTAAAGGTATTCATTCACTTTGGCGGTCAAAGCTATTATCTTTCTTGCACTTATAATTTGAATAACAACCTAGGTTTCGAATCCTAGTTGGGCCATAAAATTAGTGAATGATACCTCTTCTCCCTCGGCCATCCTCTACGCCTATTTCCTTAATCTGATATACCATAAGTTGCATTAAGGCTTTTAATAGGGAAAAAATTGAAGTTTAACTCATGGATTTGGATGGCTTCTATAGTATATTCTTGCATTGCATTGTTAGGTATTTATTCCATTCTTAAGATGATTGAAATTGTATGAAAGGAAGAAGGTGGGTTAAGGTAGTTCCATTTATACGATGATATTAGTTGTGTTATGATATTGCATGGATGTTAATCATAATTTAATTATGATAAAAATGAAACATTTTTTCTTTATGGGAGAGTGAATTATTGAGGTCTAAACATTAATTGATAAAATCATCGATCTTCATTCATCAAGAATTTGAGGTAATGAATGATTCATAAGTTTTTAGATAGAACTACATTTTATTCCTAAGTTTTCTAGATAGAACAACATTTTGTTTTTCTTTTTCCATGTTGAGTTCTCGTGAGACTTTAGAAATATCTAATATGGATGCTATAACTTAGTTAATTAATTAGTGCATAATTTTATTAAAATTTTAATTTATGTGAGTGAAGCTATGTTCTTTAAAGCAACTTATTGATTGTTTAATCTATTTATTTCTTTTTTTTTGTAGGCAAAGGTGTTACTCTTTTCTTTCTATTTCTTCAAATCAAAAATGTACATCAAAATGGGTGATGCCTTCCACTCGCCCACTTGGGGAAACCGAGTGTTTCAGCCACCTGAAGTTCTTAACCTCCGACCAAAAATAAAAGGACCATGGTCTGTTTAACCAAGCTAAATACACTAGACTATCTTTCAAGTTTTTGATTCTACTGACATGCATATAACTGCTATCTATCTCTAAACTATGAACCTTGCCTACCTTATCTATATTATGCATATTCATCAAAAGGAAAACATAACTAAAATTACTCAGCTGCTGCCTCTGGATGCTGGGTAGTCTCCTTGTTGCCCTGCTGTTGTCCATTGGGCTAATGGAGTCAAAGAAAATGGCTCAACTGGATTTGGTTTCTCAACAAAGGATAGCTTCACAGGGCAAGATAACTAAACAGGGAGCAAATAGAGACTTGAAAAGATGGGATGGACTTAAAAGGGATGAAGGGCAATTAAGAATCCTTCAACATATTTTAAAAGAAGAGAACTTAACTAATCACCAATAAAGAACTTTCTGCATTTAAGAACTTTTTGAATTATTCTTTTTTGTTTCAATATTCAAATATGGAACATAATTGATATAATAAACAAGAAAACAATAACACATGAGATATAAGATACTTATTTTCCTGGTGTTTAACAAATGAATCCTGTGAAAAGTCATTTGGATTAATTCTTCATCCAACAGCCATGCAAAATTCGTCCAAGAGTACTTTATTCCAAAATAATCAGTTTTACAGCAATGTCTAAGGATACACCCTCAACACTCTAAATGAGGGAATATTTATACAAAAATTTTACAATAAAATATCTCATAACAAAGTGAGATATATTCTACGATGACTAACCATATGTTACATGGAAATAGGGCCAAATGGTCTCGTAGATAACAGATAGAGGCAATCGGATGGTTTGCTATCCCTATTCTTGAGACTGTGCTGGAGTTAGGCCCTATGATTTGGCATTTTGTTGTCTTTGATGTAATTCTGTGCTGGCTCCTCTGATTTTATCTTCTTACTGATACACTTTAACATGCTCTGATACTATTTACCTATTTGATCTATGTTTATCTTCTTTACCGTCATTGACTGTAGTAAGTAACCAAAATTTATCTTTTACCAAGGATAAACTACAAAATTTCTAACATTTCTTCCCACCATTTTAGCTGTGGTATTCTGGTTTTTTGAAGTTTTCTGAGAGTTTCATCAGTTTCGATGTACCTGAAAAAGGTAGGCTAAATTGGAAACAAGTGTTTTATTTCATGCTCGACATAGAACAGGTTCTCTAGAATGTCATAGAGAACTCTGCCTGTAGGCAGTGCATTCGATGCTGACGCACTTGTTGATGAACTTACCTGGTTGTCTGCATATTGATTCAATTTGTCTATATAATCTATATGCCTCATTAATTTGTCATTAATAACTAAAGGACTAGGTAGCCCTTCACTCTGTAAAATACCAAATGTCTCCATAAAAGCATTAATGTCTTCCTGCATGTCATGGCATCTTCTTTCTAAATTTTGCATCAGAGGCCTTTTAGTTAATACCTTTTTGACTTCTAGAATGGTCCATGTTTCAATGCCCAGTTCTTCAAACTGGTACTTATTCTTGTTATTCAAAAAATTTATGAGCCTGGTGGCTTCCTCAGGCATCTTTCTTAATTCTACTCTTGTCCTTTGAATCTCTTCTCGTGCTGCCTTTACCAAATCAATTTGCTCAAAAATTATTTAGATTGATGGCCAAACATCATTTATTGATTGAGTGATGTTGGGCCAAAGAATCTTTCTAATATCTGCCAAGGGCTTGTCAAATGTAAGTTCTTTTTCTAATGATTTTACCTTGTTTTCTAATCCTTTAATTTCCCTTGCTTTTTTTGCAACGTTTATTTTTTAGACATCATATCTTTGTTCTAAGTTAACATATTGTTCTTTTACCTTTTTCAGCTCTGAAACTTGGAGTTTCATATCTTCCATTGATTTTATTAGCTCTTTGTACTTAGATTTGACATCCCTGCTAATGTTGTTCCTATTCTTGTACCTGCTTCTGTGGTTAGACCTGTGACTGCCTCAGTTGTGGCTGCTGGAATGTTTGGTGCCATAGCTATTCCAAGGGTTGAAGGGACTGTAGTTGAGGCTACTAGTATCACATTGGGAGGCTGAGAGGTCAACTCTCCCTGCTTGTCCTTCAATGGATTTTCTAGTTCTTGCTCAGTCTTGTTTAGTATTTCATTAAGATTTAAGACTAAATCCATTATCTCTTCTTCAGACATTTTCTTTATGATCTCCGCAGTCTGCGGATGTCTTGAAGAAGGCAACTTTAGCTACTTTCTTAAGGTAGCTATGTATTCATCTTTATTTTTAATTAAGGTTTCTACAGCCTTCACATCTTTCGGATCATGACCGAACCCAATGATCACTTCCTCTAAAGACTTTATTCTATTGTCTTTAGCCTGTGAGGAGGCTTTCTCCAGCTGTAATTGGGCAGTTCTATTATTCAAAAAGTTCTCCAATCTTTGGGCCATCATGACCTTTCCAGTTAATGTAGAATAGATCATCTCTCCTGTCTGTTTGTGCAACTCAATTTGGTCCAAAGGATGAATGTCGTTTGCCATGACTTCAAAATTGGCTCTGAGGTAGTCTGCTGCTGATTGAGGTTGTTGCACCTTAGGTTTGAAATAACTCATTATCATTTTACCTTCTTTGAGGTCATAGGCTCACATCAATCTGTTTTGATTAGTGGGAGCCATTTTCAAATATTGATTGTAAACCCGGAGCTTTAATGGATCATTTCTAGCTTTTATTTCTATAAACTTCTTCTTGATATCTGAAATGTCTTTTCCTAGTGGCCTGAAAGGTGATACCTCTACACTTTGTTGTCTTTCTAGCTTCTAGACCTCTGTGAGCTAGTGGATGTCCCACCTACTGGGAAAGTTTGATGACTATCTACTCCTTCTTTCCTTTGACTATGAGTAATCTCTTCAATAAATTCTTCCTCTGAAAGAGGATTTAGCCTTTTCCTTTTAGCACCAAGGTGTTTTGAGGGTCCACTGGCAGGGGTAGCTACTTCCATGTCTCTCTTTTTATTTCTTTCCTCATTCAGAGGAGTCTGCAAGATTGGGGGTTCCCCAACATTTCCTTGAGTTGGAGGAGTGTGCATTTGAGCCTGTTCCTTAGAAGTTTCAGCCTGTTTAGACATTATAGATTGCTCTGTAGCTTGAGTACTGGTCTCTAGTTCCGTTCCCTTGGATGTTTTTGTAGCTAGTGTGTTTGTATCCTGTGAACGCTATTGAGAGGTTCCAGCTGTAGAGGCACTAATTCCTAACCTTTGAGAAGAATCAAGTCGTACATGCCCAGAAGAATCCAGGTCAAGTGTTTTTTCAAGATCCCCCATAACATTTTCTATATTGACTTGTTCACTATCAGTTTCTACTAGAGTCCCTTCTCTTCAGTCATCCATATAAGAAAATTGTTCAATCTCTGGGATTCTATGGTGTATGTATGGTGACAACCTGTACTTCATTTTTCTATCACAGATAAAGCT
>APFE031698522.1:0-46521 GCA_000404065.3 Pinus taeda | reverse complement strand
ACTTAGACTTGCAAACCTTTATCAAATCTTCCTTTTCTTTTAAATGGAAAAGCCTATCTAAGTCTGCACTTATTACATCCAAAGGCTCAGATTAAACTGTTGAGCTCCTTTTATTTACTCTACCTATCTACTTATCTACCAAGATTACACTGTTTGGTCACATATTTATTTTCTATTTCTACAACATAAAATTGGAAAAAGAATTAGCCAATTTTAAACAGTTTGACTATTCATGAATTGTGGCATAAGTGACAAGCTGCACACAATTGTTTATTACACAAAAGTAAAAAGTAGTGACATTTAGACTTGCACACTTTCTTGGTCTTTCTTTTGTTTGGGGTTCATTTCCTTTCATTTTTTGACCATCTTTTATTTCTTTTTACCCTTCGATTTTTCTTTTAAAGTTACATTTTTTAAATTTTTTGTTTTTTTTTTTTTTTTAATATGGAAAACCTTTGCAACAAGAAAATGTATGAACATATTACATAGCTCATCAAGTCAATCATGACATATGAATCCTATTGGTATAGGGGACTAACACCCACCAAGAACGACTCTAACAATCGATTTGTCTATTGATCACTATTAGTTTAGCATTGACCAATGCAAATTATAATGTTTAACTTTGAAAAAGAAGTATTTATTTTTTAACATTATTAAAAAAAGAATTGAATGTTGGGACATATTTGGGCAATAATCACATCAAGAGCATTTTGTGGACATGTTTAGAACCATCTAGTGGTTCATTGTGAAGGCAAGATGGAGAATTAAATGGGGATAGGAATAGCGATGTTGATTTTTGGCCTTTAGAATTTAACAATTAATTTTGACTAAATATTAATAAAGAATATTTTAATATAATGAATGTAACCATTAGAACCTAACTATTAATTTAAATCATTAATTAAAATTTAATCAAGAGAAGAATTATAATAAATTATAAATCCACAATTAAATAAAATTGTTTAGAAATAATAATTTTTGGTCAAACTTATATAATAATATATATTACTTATTTAATATTTATTTAATATTTGAAATGTAAATCCTTACCTTTCAAAACCCACCAAACAAAATTTAATCTATGCATCAATGGCAATGTAATATCAAATGAATTTGATAATTGATTTTAACCATCCATTAAATTAATTAATTAGTTTTTTTTATGATAAAGTGCATAATAATTTAGTAACTTGATGATATGACATTTCAAAATAAACACTTTACATTGATTCAAACCACTATTAATTAAGAGTATTAATATTGATATTTTAAAAATAAAGATGAATTATATTGTATATTTTTAAACAACATGAAAACCTATCCTATTATATATTAAGATTAAACATTTTAAAATAAAATTCAAATATATATATAAACTAATAAAATGTAAAAAAATAAATGTGATCAAACAAAATAAATGCGATTAAATAAATTGTGATTTTTGGAGCGGTATAGGAAATCATTGTTAGTGAAAAATTTAGAGCAATGAAAACCTAAGGTTTAGTTTGAGTTTATCAACAAAGGAGGCCATCATAGTCTATCTTTTCGCTAGCATTTTCACTTCCTTTGTGCAAAGGAGCATCTCAATTGAGGCGATCTCGAACCATTAGAATAGGTAAGGGATCTAAATCAGTATTAGAGAACCACGTTTGTCATGATATCATTTACACCATTAACCATCTTATTACTCCACGCAACTACATTACACTCGAGACATGCATTCATAAAAGATAGGCGAAGACATCATTTACTTAAAAAAGACAAGGAATTTTTAAAAAGGGGCCATGCAATAATTGAATCAAGCAACATATAATTTCCCAAAGCTCCTTTTGTTAGTAATATTTTCCAGTCATTACATTAACGATCAGATAGACTTGTGTGATCTTCTGAGATCAAATATTACTCCCAACCATACAGTACATGTATTAAAATTTTGTGCAGATGCAAAGTTCTACAAGCATTTATCAATAATGGAAAACATATGGATCAAAGTTTGTATATCTGGAAGACACTCGATTTGTCCCTTTATATATCTTTTTATAGGGTCGCTTGCTTGATCTAGTCCTTGGGGAGGTTATTTGATCCCGCCTTTGGTTATATCCTTTTTTTTGTCAAAATCATGGTGCATTTTCCCTTTTTCCTATTGATTCTTTCAAAATTAACCCAACTTTCCTATTTCCACGGGTGCACTTTCTTGTTTTTCCAGCTGCTCAGATCTCAATATTTATTTTTCTGTCGAATTCAGGTTTTTGGTGACCTGCTTCTTGTGGCTTTATCCATTAGTCCTCCACAATTGTTGTGTGAGCCTATTTTCCATATTTCTCCAAAAAAATGAAGGACCCAATAGACCTCAACCACAATCTATTTGACACACCCTTGAGTCAATGTGCCATTGGTGCATCTGGTCCTTGCTTTGTCTGTGCTTCATTGCTTGCAACTGTTTCTCCTTCAAACAAAGGACCCAACTCATGTACCCTCTTCAACACATCATCTTTAATACTTTTATAAGTGGTAACAACAACATTCCATGTGTCTAACATAATAGACTTGAACCACAAACTATGTAGTTGTCTCGGCATAAGGCTCGCTTGGGACTTGATAATTTCCTAAAATTATCCATCATCATTTGTAGAAAGAGCCTTCAGGATAACAAAGTGATGTTGCACGATGGGATGAAGGTCATAGAGCACCCACTTGGTAACTTGTGAGGAATCTTCTATTTAGTTGATTTGAGCATCCAACACATCTACTTGCACCAAAAATTCTTTTTGTTGTTCCAAATCAGAGGTGATCATAGCCTAAGAAAAAAGTTGTTTGACATTCTCCTGGAGTAGATATATTGGGAAGTCTCTCATCTGTTCAATATCAATGTTGAGGGGGATAGGTCCTCTATTATTTCGTGCCTAAAACTCTAGTCCTCTAGCCTGAAAGCTTTTAGAACCATCCCACTGTATGGATTTTTAGGCATTTGGTGTTCCAAAAATACCAGTATTTTTGAAAAAAAATCCCCAAATATAATTTACACCAACCTCAATATAATTGCCTACTTATATGATACTAGCCCTTGGGTCCGAAGGCCTCCCTAACACTCTATTTCCTATAAGGGCCTGGGGGATTAGTTTCCAATCAATTTCTTTGATGGGACCTCGTTTGGGAGTTTGTGTGGATGTGGTGCTTTTATCAAACTCTGCCCTTCTCGTGCATATTGATTCTTTTGGCATGGCGAGCTTGGGTATAATTGCAAGGTAGAGGTTATGATTCTGTAGGGGTGCTCTGGTGTGTTGTTTGGCTAACTATTGACAAGATTAAGATTGTTGGGGACTCGAAGTCGGTGATTGAATGGGATCAAGGGAGGAACTCTATTGAGGTCCCTCCCTTCACAGTTGGATGTTTAGTATCTTGTCTCCGTTGTCATCCTTCCTTGACATATCATTCCAACACGTTTATCATGAGCAAAACCTAGAGGAAGATTCCCTCTCCAAGCATGGAGTTTCTATCCAATCAAAGCTAACGTTTTTATACTCTTGCATAACATAGCTACATGTGATTTGGGCTTTCTTTTTGCTCTTCTTTCTTTTTTGGCATGCTTCCGAGGTGGATTATTTGTTTTCCAATCTTCCTTTTTGGCCTCTTTTTGTGCAGGCTCGAGATCATTTTGTATTGATATACTGGAGTTACCTTTCTAACCTCCTCACATCTTCTCTAATCCATATTAGTCTATGCTGGTTCTCCAAAAATCATTTATCTTTTTTATGCTAGATGTTTTTCCCATGTATTTTATAAGAAATATGTTATAAATTTTATTCTCTATTGCTCAAAATTATATAAACTCCTCTTTATATTAATGGAGGACTTTTATTTTTTCCGTTGAAAAAAAAATTCTTGCTTAGACCAATCTCTAAATTAGTTAAAATTAGTAATAGGTTGCTCATGTGATGCGTTAAATATCTATGATCACCACATTCGACCATATGTAAATTGATTTTGAATAATTTAAATAAAACCTCCGATATAAAATTGATTAATTATATTTAAATTAAATTTAAGCTCATTGTGACCAACCATCATAAAAATTTATACACAATACATTCACTTTGAAAAATAAATTCCGTTTAAAAAATAATAGTAATTTAGTTCTACTTAAACCAAAATTCGACCTCATCGGCAGGTTTCTCGGGCATTCAAAACATTGACAATTTTTTTTTTCATTAATTAAATCATAAAATTTAGTTTCGCCAAATTTTGGCAGCATGATTATAAATATGTGTTTACATAATATTTTTAAAAATCTACATTGGCTACTATTAAATCTATAAATAATATACTTTATTTTAATATTAGGGATCAAAATGTAATTTTTTAAAATATGAAATTTAAAAAAGTTTTTGTATAAAGAAATTTGATGTCTTTCCAAATTTGATGAATATATGTGAGATAAAAGGTAAATGAATCCATGTTTGTCAGAGGGTTGTTTTTATATATTCATGTATATTTTTTATGTGAAAAATTGGTTTTGGTTATATATGTGGGGAAAATTGGTTATATATATATATGTTTGTTGATACTAAAAAAAAATATTAGTGTAATATTAATTATAAAATTATTATAAATAAAAATAAAGTTATATTTTCTTTATATTTAAATTGAAATATAATTATTATGTATATATATATATATATTGAATTATGTCTTTTTCACATGAAAAAATTTGTAATTTTTATTAAGGGAAATAAAAAAATACATTTTGTAGGCACACATAGTGTCTATGTTGTATGCGACACGAAGAGGACGTGGCTTTACAACACATAGAACAAATATGAACATATATGGTGCTATAATTGAGTAAAAACCACCAAGCATAAGCCAAAATAAAAAAACAAAAAATAGAGAAAATATAAGATTATGCATGAAAATTTGAGTTGATTTTTTCCTTTTTACCCTTCCTTCTTTGTACCTTGGTCATCCTTTAGGATCGGGATCAATCAGAACCAAAAAGAGTTTTCGATCCCCATTTGGATGTGAATGTGGAGGGTCTTTGTTTGAAGTTGAGGACTTTGAGATGTGTGCTCGTTTAGTACCTCCTTGACGTACCAGAGGTTGTTGATTTTCTAATTCCAAACGTGTCAGAAGCGGAGTCACTGATCCATCATGAACCACAAACTCCGCCTCCATTTTTTCTTTGGTTTTCTCAAGTTGTGTCTATTGGTTTTCCTCCTCCTCATCTTCTGAATGTGGATATTCACTAAACTACCACCCTTTTGGTCTATTTGGTTGCTTCTTTTTCTTTTTTTGGATCTTCTTCACTAGAGGGCATGTGTTCCTAAGATGACCTATTTGAAAGCACGCACAACATATGAAGGCCATCTCCTCATAATGTAGAATTTGTCTCCATTGAATATTATTATGTTTTAGGGTGATGTGATCTAGTAATCCTTTGTTGAGGTCTATCTCCATAGAAATCCTAGAAAAGCTAAATATTCCTTTATTTGTTCTCTCCAGATCCATTTTTTTGAATTTTCCCATTTTGTTCTCAATGTCTTCAAGAAGCTGGTGGTGCCAGAAATAAAGGTGTAGCTTTGGAAGCCTAATCTTGACTGGCATGCAAATGACTACCATGCATGTTGGATCAAAACTAGGGAACCATGGAGTAATTGATAGATCATCACTACCCCATAACCATGACCCTTCATTTAGAACAAAATCTAGTTATTTTTGTGTGTCAAATTGGACAATGAAAAATCCTTTAGAGCAGAGGTAGATATCACAATTAGATGTCCAATATGTGAACACCCACTAATGTAATGCTTCAAGTTTCGGACATAAGCCATTAAATCTGCATATAGTGGCTTTAGAATCTAGTGCATAGAATAAATAGGATATCTATGGGATTTTTACCTCCATGGATGGAGCTTGCTCCATTTGGTCCACAATATATGGACTTGGAGGACAGTTTTGACATTATTAGGTAGGGGTCAAAAATTTATCTTTTACTGTGGAGGTCTTCCTTTAAATAACATCCTTGAAGGATACCGAGGGACCGTTTGAGGCCCTGGCTTCATTTGCTTCCCCACGTAGTCTGAGGTTCATGGTTATTGATGAGTTTTTAAAAATATATGGTCTTTGAGTTGAAGGGGAAAACAACGAATTATGTTACTTCATATCGAAATAAAAATATTCTATTTATGAATAAGATGGAAATATTCTTTTATATGTTAAGTATGATATTATGTTACTTAATATGGATATCAAAATATTTTATTTATAGTTGAGAGTAAAATATTTTCTTATATATTAACCATGGAAGGAACTATGCATCTCCCTCATACTAGATTGTTGTGAGAGTAAGATTATTGATATTTCATAATGCTTTTGGTTAAAAATAACCAAATACACATATTTATTTGTGTTTATGAATAAATTAATAAATATATATTTACTTATTATTTTGAAAGATATGTGTCAAAACTCCAATTCAATATGAAAATAATTACATATCACCCTTATAAAAGCATATTAATTTTTGGAGATAATTTTAATATAATTTAGAAAAAAATATATGTAAATGATACACATTTTTAAATTTATATTTTTTTAAATGATGATGATTGCCATCTACTAAGACCAATATGGTCTATCAGACCTTAAGAAAGAAATGATTCACTGATATTATTTAATATTTTATTTCTATGATAAAAAATAAGGGAGAGAAGCATTATGAGGTCATTGTAGTTTTGTTGAATTAACAAGTCAAGAAGGTTGGTAGTTTGGCAAATGTTATGAAAAGGAAAATGAATCTGAGTAAGGGTCGCACAATCCAAGAGAAAGAGTTTTTCATCTTCAACACTCTTAGTATCAAATAGGAGGTAGATTCTTTTGTCCCAAGGTATTTGGGAATAGACCAACGCCCATTTCACTTCGTAGTTCATGGGAGTTAGTTCTTATCTTTGTAATGCTCATTTTCTTCTTAGCGCTGGTTAAAACATAAAGGTAATTTTGGTTAGCAAGAGTGGGGTTGATCACCTCCTTATAATAGCTTAGCTTCATATTCCCCTCTAACTCCTTATCACCCCACAACTTATTCTTAAATTTAGAATATTGGTGTTTTTAATATTATCCTTATTCTCCAAGATGATCTTCTCCTTTATCCCAGAATGGTTGAGCTAGGACTTGGCATCCTTATGCCAACCTCTCTTGAGTCGAAGATGGTGGTTTTGACTAGATTTAGAAGCAATTTTTGGAAGCCTCTTGGCTTCCATGTTAGAAAAATTCTTCTTATACATCAAATACCTAAACATATCCATGCTTTCAATAGGGGGAATGCTAGTTTCTATAAAGAGAATAAGATAGGGAGTAGTACCCTTAATCTTGAGGCTGTAGGTTATAAATTGCTTTTGGATCATTTTTATCCTTTTCCGTGAATCCCTAGATATACTGCAACCCGACACCTCGCATCCATATAAAATAACATGAGTGAGAGCCTCAAAGAGGAATTTTTTACTCCAAACCCAAAGATAAGTCAACTTTAAATTGTTTTCAAGCTCATAGTAAGCTTTCCAACCTCCTATAATCCTTTTCTCAATGTTATAGATCGAGTTGAGTTGATGGTGAATGTCAATATCTAAATATATGTATGAAGAAACCATCTCTAAGTAATGTTATCATAAATGAAATTATCATAGTTGATCTTTTTGGATTTAATTATCATGACTTTAGTCTTGTCAATATTAACAATCATACCCATCTTGGAGCAGTAATCATGGAGGGTTCTAAGTTGCTTGTCGAGATCATCAGGGCTTCTCGCAAGAAGAACGATATTGTCGACATAAAGTAGAATAATAATGACTATACCAGCAAGCTTGGGTCCTTCACAACCATCAACTTTTAAACACTCCTCAAGCTTGTCAATGTAAATGCCAAAAAGGGTAGGAGATAGGGGATATCCTTGCTCAACATCGATGTTGCATTTAATCTCTTTTGACCAACCCTCAATGGTTATAAGCTTGGCAATAACATTCTCTTATAACCTAGTGACAACAACTCTTAGGTTGATCAAAACCATTATCTCATCGAGTCTTTGCCATAACTTCTCCCAAGGAACTATGTTGAAAGTGTTTTTGAAGTCAACACAACAACAAAAGAGATCAGTTTCACTGTTGTGACATTCCTCGACAATGTCCCTAAGGTGGTCAATAGTGGAGTATCAACCTTCTACAATGAGCTTTCCCTTTAGCTCTTTTCCAATGGATTTCAAATTAGGTGTTCATCTTCTTTTCCAAAATAAGCCCATACAAGTTGGCTTAAATGTGACTAATCATAATAGCCTTATAGTTAGAGAGATTTTTTTTTTCTTTTTAAAAATAGACACAATAAAACTTTGCAAATACAATGATGCTACTAATTTCCTTATCTTTCAAATCATCAAAATTATAATAATTTTAAACTATTTTTTAAAATAAAAGTAAAATCTTAAAATCTTAAAAATAATATCTTATTTTAAAAATTCAATAAACTATTTAAATGTTAACCATCAATTACATCAATAAATTAAAAAAACAAACACCAAATATATTTTAAGACAAGTTGCAAATAATACATCCCCATAATTTTATAGAAATCATAATTCCACCCACAATGTCACCATCCTTAAGAGGATTCAGTGATCAACCCTAGCCTCCCCCAGCCCAACTTAGGACCACCCGAAAGCCACTTTCACCGAACATTCAAATGCGATGAACCGACAACGAAAGAAAATCCCAAGATCACCAAACATTCAAACGTGGTGACGTGGCAGTTACAGGCTAATAAAAGAGTGGAAAACACGATGGCAACGTATGTGCTAATATGTCGACATGGTGGAAGGAATCTCTTTCAAAAATAGATCCCACGCAGCGCCTACTTACAGCTTGGCTGACAGAATGTAGTCATTATGTGCTCATTTATTTGGTCACCGCTAATTAGTTATAACTTGACCTTCACACTTCCTGCTTTACTTCTTCTTCTTCCCATGGAGTCGTTCAAGGAAGCTCTGAGGCAGTCTGTTCGGCTCTCCTCCGCTCTGCTCTTCCGCAAGCCGCTCTCCAGATTTGAAGACCTCATCTTTTTGGCCGGAAAGATATTCTTCATAGTGCAGTCTGCGCTACATTTAGCTCCGGTTATTTCAGTTATTTTTAGTGGGAGGGGGCGCTCCGATTCAACAGCACGCATGTCGACTATAGTAATTCGGAGATAAAAAGGAATGGAGAAAGGAGGTTTGAGTTGGCGGTATTCTTCTTATTCTTCTCTCCTTCAAACTTTGAAAATCTTCTTGTCTGTTAATATGTCTATCATTGTTGCAAATATAATGAAGAAAATTATGGAGGGTTGACAGTTTTTTTTATTTGTAGGATGCCATTCTTGGTTATTGCACCCTTGAGAATGTTCAGGCGAGTTAAGTTGCTGTGAGTAGCTTATGTCTGTTGTAACGAGCATTAGAGACTGACAGGTTTGAGGGAAATGGTATGTTGACAACTTTGGTATTGATTTGTATAAATTTTGTTCAATAAAAACGAAATATTTTTATATGCAAAGCTCTTTGGCTGAGAGCAATTGTTACAGATCGTCTTTATATTGAAAAATTGGAAATTTCAAGGGAGTTGCTTTGCTGGCCCATTTACAAGCATTGCATCAATCAATTTTCATATCAAGTCAAAACATGTAGATTACATTTACAAACTTAATGAGGCAAGCCAGACAAACCTATAGCGATTCCCGGACAAACATATAGAGATTTAATCGGATTTGTTATAGACATTGAATGGCAAAAACCTCGAACTCAAACATATTGAAATTCGAACCAAATATTGAGATGTGTGTGATTCCATCTGATTTGTTATAGACTTCGAATGAGAAAAACCTCAAAGTCAAACATATTGAAATTCGAACCAAATATTGAGATGAAAGCACACTCAACTGCTCCACCCGGTACACCCAGTGTTTTTGACAAAGATGCTTAAACAAAGCTACTAAATATTAAAATAACAGAGTGATCCATTACTTATTTGCTCATTCTTTTCTTTTTTGTCCATTAATGTTGTAGAGAATCTCAAGAGAGCGAAGAGAATCTCAAGAGAGCAAATGGCAAATTTTAAAAGTTCTTCCTTATAAATAAATACATTTATAATTACAGATTCTAGACATTTTTGGAAATTTAATGAATATGACCTCTAGATTTTTTTTGGAAATCTAATGAATATGAGCTCTAGAATTTATAATAGACATAAATTCAAGCCATATCTATCATCATAAATTTATCTCAACTCTACATTTATCATGTACATTTATCACATAGGGATAAAGATCAATTTTTTTTACATGCAAATTTTCCATTTATCATATACATTTATCACATAGGGATAAAGATCAAATCTTTTTACATGCAAATCTTCCTAATTTACAATGCACATAATCTCAAGTTACATCCACCAGCATAAATATATCTTTACTCTCCATTTATCATGGATGGATAAGGATAAAATCCCCTAACATGCAAACATGTTGTAAAAGTAAAGTTTGATGAATATTTCTGGCCATATCTAATATTTTAAATCTAAAAATAAAACTTCCTTATATTTTTTTATTGGTATTATTTCTCATCTATCCAATAATATCTTTACCCACCAAGTTTATAGGAAAAATACTTAAGATGAACAATTGTTTTAGTGCTCTCTCAAACCTTACTAAAAATTTTGTCATTTTAAAAACTCTTTGTTTGAACAATCCAAATGGTTGCTCCTCCTTTCTTTGACAATGAGAAATCCCACCTCACCGACCTCTTTGTGGCCAATGGCTATTCAATCTTTCAATTCTACAAGTTCTTTTTATTTAACTCACTAGTTTAAATAAATAAATAAATCTTTTTTATTTCCTACCCCTAAGTTTCAAATTTGTTATTTACATGCAATAAACAACACATCATATTTCTAAGATTTGGGCCAAAAGCAATACCAAAACTCTCTTTGAATCCTACAAATCCCTTAAACAATTATTCACCATTTATTGGATAAATCTAACCCTATGCTTAGCCAAGAAATCTAACATTTTCTCTACTCTTATAGGAAATGATCTATGATCCAAGTTATACATCCTTCAAAGTTGGTCTCAAAGAACATATGGTTAACACTACAAACAACTACATTTCGAAGTTAGTTACTATTGAAAAATTAGATGTTTGAGAAAACATTTTAGTCATCTTAATAATTTTATATCATTTGAAAAGATATCTTTATCAATTTACTAAAAAATGTCCCTTATAAATTTAACCAATATAAGAAGTTTAGTATTCTATTTTTTATTTTTATTTTTATTTTGCGATTCTTTTTTGTGAATTGTAACTAATACCGTTCATGTATTTTATTTTAATTTGAGTAGAATAATAATAGTGAGAGATTCTTGAAACTTAATTCACAATCTTTACTATGATTCCTCTGTTATGGGTTCAAAATTTCAAGTCACCTTCAAAAGAATCTATTCTTTCTTATCAATATTGAGGGACCACACAATAGTTCATGTCTTAAGAAACAATAACAAGGAAGCTAACCTCGGTGTGACTAAAGGTACCATAGTGAAACTCGACACCGTCATTGTCAATGAAAGGGCTGGGCACTACCGAATCCCTTAGTTTTATGTTTCAATACATTTGGTAGGGATAGATGAGGACACATCTAGTTCATGTTAGTAAGCACATGGAGGGCAGTTGGTTGTGTACCTTATTTCATATGTATAAGATCACAAACATATTATCCTACATGTTAGAGGTAGGTTTTTAGCAAGACAATTAGGTACAATTGGCTTTAGTGCATCTATAATGGCTCAATTGGTTTTGATTAATGGTGACAAAGGAAGGAAAGTAATCCACATGACTCCAATTCCATTGAGGGGTCATGAGGGAACCCATTTGGGTTGATTTCACCTTCAATGGGGGAGATTTAGAATTAGACATCATTATTCTACGCCATAATCCTCCATGGTTATCTGTTAATTCATGGGAAATTATTTGGCCATGGGGGGAGGAAATTATATCTCAGTTTGTGGCTCACTCTATTAGAATAGAGTGGTGTGGATTCATGGGTGAAATTATTGGTTGAGGAAGGGGTGATACATCACTACTTGTTGGCTTCTATTGGCATTTGTGTTGGTGTGGATCATATCTATTTTCATGATAGTTTTGAGATTCCAAAGGGAATTGGATCAGTGGTATTCTTCTTGACCCATTGTTTGCTAACTTTGTATTACTATTGGGGAAGTTAAGCATATATGCATGCTGACAAAAATCTCCCCTACTTTGGAAATTTTGATGTGAAGCAAAGCTCAAAAAGGAATTGGCGTAGTTGAAACCTATGTCAAAATTTTGGTTCTCATCTCACTCTTTTTTATGTGGTTCATAGACCCCAAAGATTGGTGACTGCTATATCCACAAAATAATTGTATTAAGAAATCCACTTGAAGGGATTACTTCTTGTCGGATCAACCATAGAGCCTAAACCTAAGAGTCTCAAGAGAATTGAACCTGTGACATCTCAATAGTAAAGGTGGTATAACGATGGGGATTTGACTAATTGAGCTAACCCTCACGACTATACTCATCTCACGTATTTACACAATAATCAAAATTGGGTTGGTTTTGTGAATGGGAAGATGAACCGAGGTGATCGATAACATAGAATGAAGCAAGAAATTCAAGCCTTATAGGAGGAAATTCTCTAGCTTATCTTAGGTATAATCAGCTAGTGATAAGTTTGGATTCAATTATGGAGATCATGGTGGACTAAAGTGCACATCTTCAACAAGCTAAGTACGCAATTGACAATCTCAAAACCCATATTTGGGAACTTCAACAAAATATAAGACAAGATAGATTAGCTTCCCTCTTCTCTGGTTATTCTGTGACTTTTGATATGTAATAGTTTCTAACATAAATGTTAGTACTCATCATAATTGCATACATAATATCAATGGGGTCAAATTTGGTTGAATTTTGGGGTTGCTTTCATGGTTATATACACACTAATACTTTAGTAAAATAGAATTCTTCTCTAAAATTCAGATAGACTTTAAAGAAGAACATAAGAATCTATTGCTAAACTAAATTATCATCTTTGTAATATTGTTATATTGTAACAAACCCATGTGTGTGTGTAATGTTGTTAATGTGTGAATCCTAATAGATAAATCACATCCAAACAAAAAATATATATAACCTCAGCTTTTTTGCAATATGTAATGATTAAAGTCATTTTACTTGATAATTTACAGTGTCTTGGTGATTATGTTGAAATCAAAGTACTATTTTTTTCTTTCTTAGTATTATTTAAATTTAAATGGGTTGAATGTGTGTAATGTTGTTAATGTGTGAATCCTAATAGATAAATCACATCCAAACAAAAAATATATATAACCTCAGCTTTTTTGCAATATGTAATGATTAAAGTCATTTTACTTGATAATTTACAGTGTCTTGGTGATTATGTTGAAATCAAAGTACTATTTTTTTTCTTAGTATTATTTCAATTTCAATGGGTTGAATCATTTTCATCGTCTTATTAATAAAACCAATACATTCTATTCTTTTCTATTTTATTTTTATTAAAATAAATAAGACTACTTAATTTATTCCAAATTATTTTTCATTTGATTATAACTTTAATTTGTTAGGTTATTATTAAATTCAATGCAATTATTTACTTTGAAAAACATTTTTCATTATGCCATCTTTTTTATTGAAATATATCAATATTGTCATGAATTTGGAAATCTTTTCATTTTGATAATCTATTAAAACATAATTATACACCAACCTCTTCACATTGAATTATTATTTCAATATTTTCTTTTTAAGTTAATTTGATCTACTAAGATTTAAATTTTAAATCTTATGCTTTACATAATACTTTATATTACAATCACCATGTAAACTGCCTCATAAACTATTATTTTAAATTTCAATATAATTAATATTTTTTATATTAAACTATTTGATTTTTCAAATAAAACTCATAATCTTAATAAAAATAAAAAATTAAAAAAATATGAAAATGTAAATTGGAAAAGTTATATTTAAATAAATAAAAAAAATAATAATGATATCTAAATATAATAAAACATAATAATATTAAAAAAAAATCTATCATTTATCTACTTATTTACTTTTGTCATATTAGATTTATTAAAAAATTGTAATGTATAATAAATATGTAATAACTTAACTTTATCACAATGAAATCAAATTGGATTTCCAAAAATAAAAATTTAAAGATACCTATGTACAAGAAGTCTCTTACTGTGTTATAGTTTTGGAAAATAACAAAGTTAAATCAAATTGAATTTTCAAAAATAAAAATTTAAAAATACCTATTTACAAGAAGTCTCTCCTACTACTGTGTTATAGTTTTAGTTTTGGAAATTGCATAATGGATATAAGTTTGATATTTCACTTTATTTTAATATAAAATTTTATAATTATTTAAGAATATGGGTTAAATAATTTAAATATTAATTATTTAAATCATTAATTTTTTAAGTAGTTTTATATTATTTTTATAATTAATGAATTATTTTAAAAATTTGTTAAAATATTAAAAAAATATTGACAATAATTTATATGGGAAAAATGGACAATGAATATGTAAATCATATGTTTTATTTTGTTATATTAAAAAAAAAAATCATAAAGATTAAAGAGTTTATTTAAGTTTAGACATGTTAAAACCTGAAATATCATCTAACATATCTGTAACACATGTTGGCACATGACTTTTGGGGATAGATCCTCTAACATATGTGTAGATATTGAAGCTCTGGGATGTCCATCAACATCATAACATCATTGAATAAGTCTTTCAATTTTTTGTCACATTAATTATTATTATAAGTACCCCTATATGATATCTAAGTAAAGATATATATCTAACTAAAGAGGGTATGAAGTGATATAGAAATGGTTTATTTCTATTGATTTTCTTTATTCATTATAATATGTTATTTGATAATTATATGTTATTTGATAATTATAGCATGCTAATTGATAGTGTATTTGATTTCTTATATGATAAATGTAAAATATTGCAAAAGAAAAAAATTATCATGATTATAAATAAATATTATTATTTAAATATAAAAAATGTTAAAATAATTTAGTAATCTAAATATTGTATTTTATTATAAGAATGTTGCACTTTATTTTTGTGAACTAATTTTAATGATATTTTAAAGAGGTAATTCACATCATACAATATATTCATATACATATATTTTATTAACATTAATTATTAAGTTTTACGTGGGTATAGCTTCAATCCAATTCATTATTCCTTAAGGAAGTTATTCTTTTTACTCTATATTTCAATGCTATTTCTATTTTTAATTCAAATTAAAGATTAAAATAAATTTAATTATTTATTTTACCTATATTTTTAAATATAAAATTTATAATTTTATAATGTTTATAAATTTTTAAATTACAAAATATTAAAAATTAAAATTAATTATTAAATAGATATATAGTAAGTATCATTTTTTAATATAAAAAAAAAAATATTACAACTATAAATACACTTATATACATTTGTGTAAAAAATAATAATAATAATTAATATAAATCCATTTTATTATAGTATTAAAAACACATATACCTACGTTTAAAGCCGGTGCAAAGAAAAAACGTGCATGCCCTCAACTTCAAAATCCCAAAGTAAGAACTACACGATCTAATTTTGAAAATACCAAATAAAGAATCTTTCATAAAGATAAGGCTGTGAAATTATATATTTTCTTCTCACTTATATGTATATATACTCTTTCTATATTACATATATTTATCTATACCACTGGCTCATATATATATATAATTCCTCGTAATTTACTTTTATATTTTACTTTCCTTGTAAGAATTACATGCATATATACACTATATATTTATATTTCATAGGTATCCAAAAGTAAGACATGCAAACTTAACGTTGAAAGTAAGCAAAGTAAGATCCATTCACTTTCTACTTTGGATATACCTTTACCCTAATCTCCCAAATGCATACTTTACCTTACCAAACTACCATAGTTGATTAACACCATTTTTTTAAGGTATTCATTCACTTAGTTGATTAACACCATTTTTTTAAAGGTATTCATTCACTTTGGCGGTCAAAGCTATTATCTTTCTTGCCCTTATAATTTGAATAACAACCTAGGTTTCGAATCCTAGTTGGGCCATAAAATTAGTGAATGATACCTCTTCTCCCTCGGCCATCCTCTACGCCTATTTCCTTAATCTGATATACCATAAGTTTCATTAAGGCTTTTAATAGGGAAAAAATTGAAGTTTAACTCATGGATTTGGATGCCTTCTATAATATATTCTTGCATTGCATTGTTAGGTATTTATTCCATTCTTAAGATGATTGAAATTGTATGAAAGGAAGAAGGTGGGTTAAGGTAGTTCCATTTATACGATGATATTAGTTGTGTTATGATATTGCATGGATGTTAATCATAATTTAATTATGATAAAAATGAAACATTTTTTCTTTATGGGAGAGTGAATTATTGAGGTCTAAACATTAATTGATAAAATCATCGATCTTCATTCATCAAGAATTTGAGGTAATGAATGATTCATAAGTTTTTAGATAGAACTACATTTTATTCCTAAGTTTTCTAGATAGAACAACATTTTGTTTTTCTTTTTCCATGTTGAGTTCTCGTGAGACTTTAGAAATATCTAATATGGATGCTATAACTTAGTTAATTAATTAGTGCATAATTTTATTAAAATTTTAATTTATGTGAGTGAAGCTATGTTCTTTAAAGCAACTTATTGATTGTTTAATCTATTTATTTCTTTTTTTTGGTAGGCAAAGGTGTTACTCTTTTCTTTCTATTTCTTCAAATCAAAAATGTACATCAAAATGGGTGATGCCTTCCACTCGCCCACTTGGGGAAACCGAGTGTTTCAGCCACCTGAAGTTCTTAACCGCCGACCAAAAATAAAAGGACCATAGTCTGTTTAACCAAGCTAAATACACTAGACTGTCTTTCAAGTTTTTGATTCTACTGACATGCATATAACTGCTATCTATCTCTAAACTATGAACCTTGCCTACCTTATCTATATTATGCATATTCATCAAAAGGAAAACATAACTAAAATTACTCAGCTGCTGCCTCTGGATGCTGGGTAGTCTCCTTGTTGCCCTGCTGTTGTCCTTCTTTTAGCATCTGCTGAATCTCGTCCAGCTTTTTCTCCTGCATCTCCAAAGTGATCTGAATAATGCGAAGCTCCCTCCTCAAATTTGGGACTCCCTGCGCCAATTCTGCCATCTCAGTTGCTGCTTGCTCTAGGGCCTTAACCAATAACCTCTTCATTACCCAGTAGATATGGAGGGACCGTTTAAACATTGACATTCTGCCTCTAGTGTTGCCAAGATCATGGATAAGAAATTCCCAGTCTTCCATCTCAGAATCCAACTGAGCTTGAATGGCTTCCTCCTCCATGTTCTGAATAATTCTCCTAATTCTAGGGCATATATTCTGAGTATAAGCCCTCTCAGCTTGCTGGACTTTCTTCTCCATCATCTGTCTCATCCTTCTTCCTGGTCTCCTCCTCTGTTCGCGTCTTCCTCCCCTTACTCCTTAGGCTCTGTTTGCTCCGCTACCTCTCCAATTGCTTGGTTCCGGCTCGCTTTCCGCTTGCTTGTTTTTCGGCTGACGACCTCTGTGCATAACCCTTCCTCCCCGCCGGCTCTGCTAATCATCACTGATTTGCTGTTGCTCCCATTCATCTTCGCTTCTATTTCGCATCCTGTCTGCATCCTCCTCAGAGTCGTCGAAGATCTCGTATATCTCTTCCACTTTCTCCTCTTTCATAACCTCTTTGCCTTTCCTGTCTCTTTCTCTGTCGTGCTCAGCTTCCATTTCTTCGGCAATCCTAGCTCGCTTCGTGGTCTCCATAGTATAGCTCGCCGGGAATCGGTTTTGCTTCTCTCTGGAACTGCTCGCCGCCTCTGCTCCTCCTATCCCTCTGTGGTTTTCAATGACTTTCTTCCGCTACCGATTCCTTTGCTGCCGAGCCTTTATAGATCTTCCTGCCCCGCTCCTCCTACCTATCCGCTTATCCTTTCGCTGCCATCTGCTAATTCGGCCTTCGCCTTTCCTATCAACTATCCTGTTAGTTTGATTTCCATTTATGGACTCTGACATATCCTTTCTTCCTCTTTGCCGATTCTTAGCTGTGATTGGATTGCTATAAGGTTGATTTTTCCTCTATGTTTTCGCACATTCCAGTTTTATTCTCGCATGGTGATCTATGATATCTTCCCTAAGACATTTCTGATAATCATTAAATGTCTGAGCCTGTTTCTCCATATCACCTGTCTGTCGCACGAATACTAAGATTCGCGTGTGTAACCTATTCATTATTTTCCTTCGATGCTTGGTCATGGTCATTATTGATAATATTGGCCAGATCCTCCCATTCTCCGCTGGGTCGTATCGTCCTCCACTGGTTGTCGATCTTGCCATCTCGACCTTTGCAACCCTAGTTCGCGAGGAAATCCGCCGCTCGATTTCCATTTCTTTTTACATGATTAAAAATCTTGTATTCAACTCCTTTCAACAATTCCGCTATCTCTTGGATGATCCCAGCCGTTTGCCAACTGTTGGTGACCTGTTCCCAATTCTTTCCATTGTTTAGCTTCTTTAAGATTTAAATTGCCATCTGAAAGTCCCCCTCAATCTCCAGATTTCTGTAGCCATTGCGGATCGCAATTCTCATCCCTTGGTGAACTGCCCATAACTCAGCCTCATTGTTTGTCATCTCTCTACCCCACTCAGCATAGATCCACCTGGTGTTTTCTTGGTTATCGCAGAAGATTCCTCCGAATCCATCATTACCTAGGTTCCCCTTCGACGCCCCGTCGAAGTTTAGTTTTATAAAATTGTCTCTGGGGTATACGAACTTGTCATGGCTCTGATGTCTTGCATTAATCCTCTCTGAATGTTTATTATGGACCATTTCATATTTTAGATTTAGATTTTTGAGGATTTTCTCCTCACCGTGATCCGTTTTCCAGTCTTCCATATCCCTCTTTTCGACCAAGATAGTTTCTCTAGTCAGGTTCACTACCCTTTTCCAGATTTTTTCCGAATTCTTAACTTTGTTTTGGAAAATTCTGTGGTTTCGTTCTTTCCACACCATCCAAAGAACAAAACGTGCTATGAGATCCCAGGCTCTCCGAACAACTCTACATTGGAATTTCTCTTTCTGCCACAGGAAAATTATTTATTTGTTTCTTTCGGATACTTTTCAAGTTTGCGGAATAACCTCCCTACTTCCCTCCATAAATTCCTGGCATATCCACAATTGATTAATAGATGTTCTTGAGTTTCCGTTTCTCTGTTGCACAAATAACATCTTGAAGGCCCACTGAAGCCTTTCTTTTGAAGCTCATCCCATGTCAGGATCTTATGTTTGGCTACCAACCATGCGAAAATGGTAATTTTCGGCCATCAGTTTTTACCCCAAAAACCTTTCCAGTCTTGATTTCTTTCCGTGACTTCCTGTTGATCTGCCAGGTAGTATGCCTCTTTGACTGTGAAGGTTCCCTTTGTTGATTTCCCCCATCTAATGATATCCTTCCCTATTCTCGCCTTTACTTTCCTGGATTCAACTTATTTCATAAAAGCCTCCTGTTGTTCCTGATCTGTCTCTATGCCCCAATCCTTGAGTGGTGTCCATTTCTGCCATATCCCATCCAGTTCATTTTCTTTCCAATAGTCCTTGACATATATGTGGTTATCACCTATTTTGTTTTGTATGTTCTGTATTCTTTGGATGCTGCTCATTTTCTCCCTTTGATGCCAGTTCTCATCCCAGAATTTAGCTTCCCCTCCACCTCTGATTTCCCAGAAAACATTTTTCCCTACTATGTCTCGATTTTGGCTAGCTAACTCCCAAATTGTCGATCCCTTCAGGGTTTCATGCATGTGGTAGATAGCCTCCGTTGAGTCTGGCATATTGTACTTGTGTCTCCATAATTGCTTCCATAAGTCGTTACCCCCTCTCATCCATCACCACCAGAGTTTTGCACCGAGAATTTTATTGAGTTTACCCGGATCTCATAGGCCCAAACCTCCCTTCTCCTTACGTTTTGTCAGATGCTTCCAGGAGACTAATGCCCATTTCTTCTGATGGGATGAACCTCCCCAAATGAACTTCCTCAGAATTTCTCTGATCTTGGTACAAACCCCTTGAGGTAATGCCATAATCAAGAGAGGATATATGGGGATTTCTTGTAATACAGATTTAACTAGGACAATCCTTCCAGCGATATTTAAGGTTTTGAAAGTCCAGTTAGCCACTCTATTTTTAATTTCTCTAGGATTCCCTGCCAATTCTTCAATCTCTTAGAGTTATAGTCCAGTACATTT
Source organism: Pinus taeda (assembly GCA_000404065.3). Lineage (NCBI taxonomy): Eukaryota > Viridiplantae > Streptophyta > Pinopsida > Pinales > Pinaceae > Pinus > Pinus taeda. The sequence continues at coordinate 26,061 of APFE031698522.1, read as the reverse complement.
CCCAAATATTTCGTTGGGAGATCCCCTTGCTTGAAGCCTAGCATCGTAGTCAGGTGTCTTTTAACTGTCTCCACCGTATTAAATATAAAGGTGCAGGATTTTTCCTTGTTAATTTCCATCCCAGAAGCCTCCACAAATAAGTCCAGAGCCTTTTTCAGATTTCTCACTTCCCTTACAGTTGGTTCCCCAAACAGCATAATGTCGTCAACGAATTGTTCGTGAGTTATTGGCAGTTCATTACCCCACAACCTTAGCCCTTTGATGTTGTCAGTTATTCTCTCTTGCTTAAGATACCTACCCAATCCTTCTGCAACAAGGATAAACAGGAAAGGAGATATGGGATCGCCTTGTCTTATTCCTCTGGAAGCCTTAAAGGTTTTCGAGGGAGTTCCATTAACTAATATTGAGAAATTGGGGGTTGATATATAGCTGAGAACCCACTTTATCCATCTGTTGCTAAACCTGAAGCTTCCCAGAATTTCTTCTAAGTATTGCGAATTAATTCTATCATAAGCTTTCGACAAATCTAGTTTTATCATCATTCCTTTTTGTTTCTTAGTCTTCATAGAGTGGATTACTTCTTGAGTAACCACTAACCCATCTAGAATTTGTCGTCCTTCCACGAAGCCAGTTTGTTCAGGGGATATCAGATTCTCTAACAGAGGTTTCAGCCTTTTAGCCATTAGAGAGGAGATTATTTTGTAAATCACATTGCAGAGGGTAATGGGTCTAAAACCCTTAGCATCCTCTGATTTATCATTTTTAGGGATCAAGGTGAAAAAAGTAGAATTAAGAGCAGGCCATACCTTTTGGTTCATCCGAGATTATTCTATTAATTCCAGAATTTCCTTTCCCATAAAATGCCAACCCGCTTGATAGAAATCAACCGTAAAGCCGTCCAGACCAGGGGCAGTTCCTTTCTTCATGCTCATCACCACTTCCTCCACCTCTTCCAGACTAGCCGCTCTCATTAAGGCTCTATTTTGGTCATCAGTTACCATCCTGGGGATGGCCATACAGATTTGCCTAATCGCTTCAGATCTGTCCAGTTGGGATTCAGTCAATATTCCTTTGTGATAATCCATCAGCACTTTTTCAATCCCTTCCTGTTCAACAATCCTCTCTCCGTTCTCATTATTGATAGAAAATATTCTGTTCCTCTGTCGATGGTGAACCATTGCTTGGTGGAAAAATCGGGTGTTCCTCTCCCCTTCCCTAAGCCATTTTATTCTGGACTTCTGCCTCCATAAAACTTCTTCCTGCTTTCTCCTCTCTTCCAGTTTTCCTAATATTATTCCTTCTTTTTCACTACTTTCCTCTGTTCTTCCTTCATTTATTATCCTTTGTTGCAACGCTTCCATTTCTTCTTCCAGTTTTTGTTTCTCCTCCATAATGTTTCCAAATTCTTCCTTATTCCACTTTTTTATCCTCCCTTTTAGCTCCTTTAGTTTGAGTTGGAAGGTATGCATTTTACCTCTTCCTTGAGCTGTGCTTTGCCTCCACCAGTCCTCCATCTTACCTACAAAGTCTGGGTGTCTAAGCCAAAAAGCTTCAAATCTGAAAGGCTTTTTGCCGAGATTAGCCTTAATATCCACTTCCAGTCTGATTGGCCAATGGTCAGAACCAAGAGATGGCATGATCTTTGCTTCTATAAATACATCTCTATTCATTATTGTTTCTGATACTAGAAATCGATCCAATCTGGAGGCTATCTAGTTCTTACCCCCTCTCCTATTATTCCTTGTGTAGATCCCATTGATAGTTGATATGTCAACCAGTCTCAAGCCTTCTATCATATCATTAAATAATTCCATACTTTGGTCTGTTTTCCTTATGCCTCCCTTTTTCTCTTTTAGGGACCAGATTGCATTAAAATCACCTCCTACTATCCAGGCTGTCTCCGTATAAAGTTTCCGAGTTGTTTGCAGATTCTTAAAAAAGTTTTCTCTATCTCCCGGAGTATGTGGACCATACACTCCTGAAATTATTACCTTCTCCTTTGTCCCTGCTATTCTTCCTCAAGCTATAAGGATTCTAGACATACTAGTCCAGCTCTCAAAAATTATTTCATTTGGATTCCACAGTATTGCAATGCCTCCAGCTGAGCCAATTGCATCCTGTCCCATGACTTCGTATTGGAGTTTACTATTTTTGATTATTCCTTCCATCTGTTGCATGGTAATTTTTGTTTCTTGTAGAATCATAGTACTTGATCTGTCTTTTTTTAGTTTCTCCTTCATATATCTCTGCTTACCCTTGCTGTTCAGCCCCCTAATGTTCCAGCTGATAATAATCACTTAAAACTCTTGGAGGGGTAAGAAAATACCTCAGATAGAGGTATCACTTTACCTGAGTTTATCAAAATTTCGCCAACTGTTTGAATCATTTCATTCATTGTTTTTCTTCCTCTTTTCCTACTGCTTTTGCCATACCCGCCTATTTCCAGCTGTTCTTTCCCTTGTTCTCCTGTTGTAGCATCCTGATTATCCATATTCCCCCTATTTCTTTCTTTATACTTTTGAAAAGCCTCCTTATAAATTTGTTTTTGTCGGTCTGGGATGAATCTTTCATCCAAGTTTTTCCATTCCTGGATTAATTGTCTCATAATTCTTTCTTCCTCTGCCTCGTTTTCCTGTTGACTCTCCGTCTCCATTTGGTTATGGTTAGTTTGTAATTCTATTTTTTCGGTTGATTCTTCTTTGCTTGTTTCTCCTTGTTCTGCCACTTTTTCTCTTGTTTCCTGGAAAATTTCCATGGGTTCATTTTCTAGGTCCTCACCCTCAACCACATTGTCTTCTTCTTCTTCATTGCTATTCTGTAGTATTTTAAACTTGTTCTGGCTTTCAATGTTTGGTGATTTTGTTTGTATCTGCACTCTTGTTCCTTCTCTGTTTGGTTTCTTTTTTCTGTTAACCTGTTGGAAGCCTTTATCTGTCTCCTCCGTTCTCTCTACTTCCTTATGCTGTTCTTCTCTTTTCCTTATGTAATCTTCCTCCTTGTTTAGAGGGCATTGCCTGACTAAGTGGCCGTATTCATGGCGCCGTCTGCACCTGAAAGGGATATGCTCATAGTCTAATGGCTGTTGCCAAACTGAGTCATGGTATTCCAACTCTATATGTTCTGGGAGGGGTTCAGGTATATTCATGTAAACACAAATCCTTGCATAAGAAGTATACTTACCTCTCTTTGTTGTGTTTGCTACCTTGACAAAGGCACCGATTGTGTCGCCGACCCCTTCTAAAATTTCAGGGTTCCGAAATTCCACTGGTAATCCAAACAATCTGACCCAGATCGGGGTTTCTAGCATCTTTTCATTGTCAGGATTGTATCTTTCTTCCCAGAATTTCATGAACATGCCTGCATTATTCATGAAATATGGCCCTTCCTCAAAAACCCTCTCTTTATCCTCCAGATTTGCGAATATAGCAGTGAAAAATCCCTTTGCTCCCAGTTTCAATTCTATATGTCCTTTTGGTTTCCATCTTTGATAGATCCACCTGTATAGTTCTCTTTCATTAGCCCAGTACCCTACAAACTTACAGATTAGGGCATGGTCTTTCATATAGCTATTGTATTCCTCCAACATATTGTTGGGTATTACATATCTGAGTTTCTTGTTTGCCCTCCGTAAACATTTTCCTCCTGTCTTCATTTGCCACAGTTTACCCATCACCGGTGCTTCCTTATTATTCGCCCTAGCCTCATTCTGGATGCCACTACCGCTTGCCTCTCCTGCAACTATATTTTTAAAGGAGGGGATCTCTCCCCTCCCTTGCTGATTCTCCATTTTTGCCCTCAGCACTCGCTGTTTTGAGGTTCTACAGCGCCTGCGTGAGGGTTAAACTTCTTCTCTGTTCCACTCCCCTTCCCTTGCACTGGCCCTTGTCCTCGATTCATCCAGCCCACCCTGCTATTCCGCCTGGCAAGTCCGCAAACCCTAGCTCGCTGCTCGCCGCATTCTCCGCTCGCTCCCGAACATGATGAAAAAATCACTACCAAATATTGATTTTTCTGTTTAATCCATTTATTTCACTTGTGATATCTTGTAAGGATTTTTAAATTAAATTGGATCTTTAAATATATGATTTGGTATAACTTATTTGGATATAATTTGGTCTAGTGTATTTAAGGTTTATATTTATTATCATAATGTAATAAATAGCTATCATGTAATTATAGATATAGAATGATTATTATGAAATGTAGTAAAACATTGTAATAATGAGAATGCATTTATTTTATTCAAGCACATGACATATCACTCCTTACTTGTCTTTATATCAATGCAAATTTTATAAAAAATAATATATATATCGGTTAATAAATAATAATAATTTTTTTATCTTTGAATATTATATGGACTCATATTTGTTATAATGGATACTTAAGTGAAGTAACCATCAAGATTTCTCTAATTTGTATTAAAGTAGTTTTTTATTATTCAATGGTTGTGAGTAGAAATTTGGTGATAGAATTGCAACTACTCAAGAAGTTTGATCTAAAATCTAGAGACAGTTCTACTCTATTGGTCCATGGAATTCAATTCACAATTTAGAATAACAATCACAAATATTCAATAAGAAAAACCACACATGCACATTATTTTTCTAGGGGAACCCAACTGGGAAAAACCCCTCAAGCCTCTTTACATTAATAAGATGAATAAAGAATGTATTACAATTGTTTGCTCACTCTAAGCTCAACCCACAAGTGAATAACCTATCTCTCTGCTCGATGAGAAGCTTTGACCTAGAATTAGTCAATTTTTACCCCCACTTGAGCTCCTATTTCCTTGCAAAAATCCTGAGGAATTATACCCTATTTTTTAGGAATTTTCCTCCAATTGATTGCACAATTACCTATGTTTGATCATCTGACTGCATGCAACACATGTACACTCAAATTACTTTACAACTACTTGTTACACTGCCTTGGAATCTCCACAATAGTCGAGGAACTTGAATTCCTTACATGCACTAGCTATTTTGAGTTGATTTATTAGTTAACTGGATGATCACTGAGTTATACTGTTGCCCCACTGCACAATTGACCTTCCACTATTTCTATCAACAATTAAAACTAGTTTGTCAATAGAACTAGAAATAACTGACCTTGATTGATACAAATTAGAAATCACACATGATTAATTGAACTCCAGGCCTTATAACTTGAATTTACTGAGCTAATTGAGTGACAGGAGCCATGTCACATAAGTTAACTACCTCCACGTTGTCTGTCGTTGTGGAAATTCGAATTTTCTCAATTTGACCAAGGCAAGGAAAAATTGAGACTTTCTTGATACACGTCTCAACACTCCCTCTGCAATAAAGGGAGTATCAACCACCCCTATCCTGCTCCTATGGAATTCAATCCTTCCTCTTGACAAAGCCTTTGTTAAGATTTCAACATATTGTTCATCTGTCTAAATGTATTGTAGCAACGTTATCCGCCTCTGCACATAGTCCAATAAATGATGATACCAAATATTTATGTGCTTGGATCGATCGTGAAATACTAGATTCTCAAAGAGCTTGATGCAAATTTGATTATCACAATAGACGATAGTTAGATCCATCGTCCGACCAAATAGTCTCACAAGTATCTTTCTTATCTAGATCACTTCACATGCTTCTTGACTTGCAACTATGTATTCTGCTTCTGCCAAGCCGAGTGCCACAAATATTTTCTTCCTATTATACTAGGAAACAAATGTGGACCCAACACTGAAGAATATGATATGTATATCTACATTGGAAGATAAATGGATGAGGTTTGCCTTCATTAAAGGAAAATTTTTGACATGGTTTTCTAATTCACCGATGAGAGATGCATTTACATTAGGATCAAGATTGGAAGGACTCTATAGAGTCACTGGAAGGCCTCTCCTAGCATTGGTTCATAATACCAATCATCTAAGTGAGTTGTGTCACTACAGACTAGCTCATCTACACTATGATGCTCTTCCAAAATTGAAGAAACTAGTCTCAAGTATTCTTGATGTTTAAGCTCATCATGGTGGATTTTTTCTAGGTTGTGTGAGTGGAAAGAAAATAAGGGGACCATTCCCCTCTAATGAGAACAAGACAAATGACATCCTCTATCTCATTCATTTTGATATATGTGGTCCGATTCTAGTGAATTCTATTGGTGGTCATCTCTACTACATCACCTTTATTGACGACTTCACAATAAATACATGGATATACTAGCTTAAGCACAAGGATGAAGCCTTCAAAATGTTCAGGGAATTCAAGGCCTTGATGAAAATCAAACAAGGAAGAGAATCAAATAATTTAGGTCCAATAATGGAGGGGAATACATGTCAAATGAATTCATAACATTTTGTAAGAAAGAAGGGATAAAAAAGGAAACAATTATGCCATATACTCCTAAACAAAATGGTTTAGTGAAAAGGAAGAAAAAGTCTATATTAGAAGCTTCCCGTGCCATGCTCCATGATATAAAGGTTCCAAAGTTCCTTTGGGATGAAGCCACACATATCATTGTATATGTTCAAAAAAGGGTGCCTCATCAAGGATTAGAAAACAAGACCCCTGAAGAAATATTCATAGGTGTCAAGCCCAATATTAGCCATCTTCGTGTATTTGGATGCCCCATATATTTTCATTTTCCAAAGGACAAAATGAACAAGTTGGAAGCTATGGGAAGAAAAGGTACGTTTGTGGGTTATTGTGAAAATTATAAAGCATATATAATATACATTCCTAGTCAAAGGAAGGTCAAAATTAGCAGGGACGTAACATTTAATGAAGACACAACCCTTGGAAAAGTGAGATACTTCTCCCAAGAAGGAGAATGATGACTAGGATATTCTAGGTGATCCTTCCTTACCTGAGTCCGATATTGTTGATGATCCAATGGAGCCTATGGATCCTTTAGATCCTCCTCCAAGTGATCCTCCTACTAAGAAGAGACCACTTTGGCTCCATGATACTCTACAGAATGCTAAAATAAATGTTCCCATTCGTAGATAATTTAGAGAAAGTAAGAAACCATGTAGGTATCAGGGATATGTTGCGACCATGAGCACTATGATTCAAGCCAAACCATCCGCATTCAAAGTATTTATAAAAGAACAAGTTTGGAGGGATGGTATGGCCGAGGAATATGAATTGATTGTGAAAAATGATGTATGGGATGTTGTGCCAAGACCAAATGGGAAGTCTGTCATGACTTCTGAGTGGATATTCAAGATCAAGCATGGAATGTATGGCAGCATTGAGGAATACAAAGCGAGGTTCGCAGCTAGAGGATTCTCTTAGAAAGAGGGGGAAGATTATCATGACATATTTGATCCCGTGGCTCAATACACAACCATTTGTTTGATAGTTCCCCTTCCTTCTAGTTAATGGTGGAATCTTCATCAAATGGATGTAAAGACTGCATTCTTTCATGGCATGTTAGAGGAAGAAGTATATGTTGAACAACCACAGGTATTTGAAGTGGAAGATCCAAGAACACACATTTGCAGGTTGAAGAAGGAATTGTATGGTTTGAAGCAAGCTCCCTGAACTTGGTATGCACATATTGAAAGTTACTTAATGAAGATGGGATTGAAAAGAAGCAATGTCGATCCCAACATCTACTTCAAGGTAGTCCAAGATATTCCATTGATTCTGGTTTTATATGTTGACGATCTATTCTTGATAGTTAGTGAGCCTCTGATGATCAAGTGCAAGAGGGACCTAGCCTCTAAATTCAAGGTGAAGGACCTTGGTCTCATGCATTATATTCTAGGCCTTGAGGTGTGGCAAAGGCCTGGTGAGATTTTCCTTTCACAAGGAAAATACATTGTAAAGTTGCTGGAAAGATTTGGAATGACAGAATGCAAATCCATGGCTACACTAATGGAAATGAACTTCAAGAAGTTATGTGGAGAAGTTGCACGACGTGATTTGGAAAATCCATCCAAGTATAGACAATTGATTAGGGCTCTGATGTTCATTGTGAAAACCTATCTAAACATATGTTATGTAGTAAACACATTGAGTCAATTGATGACTGAGTCCCTCCATTCACATTAGATTGTTACCAAATACATATTGAGATATTTCCATGGGATGATCACACTTGGTTTGATATATTCTATCGGAGATGTTCAACTTCATGGATACACTAATGTTCATTTGGGTAGGAAATATTATCGACAAAAAAAGTACAAATGGAAGTTTCTTTAGCCTTGGATCTGCCATGATATCCTGAATGAGCAAGAAACAAAGGTTGTAGCATTGAGCACCACCGAAGAAGAATACATTGCCACTAACATGGCTAGTTGTGAAGAAGTTTGGTTGAGGAAGCTATTTGGAGAGTTATTTGAGCAGTTCTTAGACACTAAAATGATATAGTGTGACAACAAGAGTTGGATTTTTTTGGTAGAGAATCCCATGTTTCATGAAAAGTCGAAGCACATTGAGATTCGATATCACTTTATTCGATACATGGTGCAATGAGGAGTTGTTAGACTCCATCACATTTCGATAGATGAACAAATTGTAGATATTCTCACCAAGGAATTATTGAAAGGAAAGTTCTTAGTCTTCAGAGAGCAACTTAGATTGATGGATGTGGCCCCTTTGAATAAGAGATAACGTTGATCAAGGACATTGAGCCAACTATTCCCACCTTGTTTAGCTCCCAGGGTGAGGAATTGAGATAGAGGGTTCCTGGGGTTGAGGGATCTTTGGACACTACTCTCCTATCTGTCACCCATAGGGTTGGATATGATGCTCCCATCTCTTCATAGGTTCGGAGATGCTTCTCTCTTATATGGTCTATGCAGAGTATACCCCAATTGGCATCATACCCTCAAGCAAGGCTTGTTGAGAATATCGCTCCTTGTTTGGCCAAAGGATTGAGAGTGTACTTGGGGTGTAAAAGCCAAGTTGATTATGATGTAGGTGTTCTACCACATTACTATTGAGGGCTCGTGATGGGAAGCTTGGTAGGCAATAGGATTGGGTTGAGATGTGATCGCCTTTTGAAATTATGGGTTGAGAATGAGCTCTCCGATGAGATTCTGGGGTTGAAGATGTGCTCCCTTGTATGATTAAGTTATCCTATCTCTTGGTATGGGTAGAAGCTATTTATCCCTAATTTTTCGTCTTTTAAAGCTGAGAAAGTTTCAACAGTTAGATTTGAGAAAAGAAAACCAAAGCATGATGACAACATGACAGGATGATGTAATGATCAATAGACAGATCTTGGCTGGTGGAATTCTTCGTAGTTGAGAGGGAGTGTTAATTTTTGCAACTAGGGTAAAATTCCACCTTGGAAACTCATATGACGAAGATGATGATTTGATTAAATTCCTCTTTTTGAGAGGACCAAAATCAAACTAAATGCCACTTTAATTGGACAAGCATAAGTTGGTTTTCGAATTTATGTAGTTTCTCATGTATATTAGTTTAGGTCGGCCCTAAGAACATGTACAATTAGATAGGTCGACCTCAACATCAAGTGGACCCTCATGAAAGCCTATATATAGCAGATACCTCAAGCTCATTTGGACACAATCATTAAGCGCTCTCTTCTCTCTTCTATTGTTTGGTTTGCACAGGTCTCACAAAGGAAAGATGGTGCAAAGGGTCTGAAACTAGACAGTTGAAGCTCGCACATGTCTAGGGTTTTTGAGCCACGAATTCTCACGTGTAACTAAGGTTTTTCATCCCTATATTTTGGCACAATATAGTCCAAGAGCATCTAGGAAGTCTAGGATGCTTGCACAAGGTGCCTAAGGGAGTGTCTAGGAGGTTAGGGCTACTGCAGTTTTGTTTGGTCCCCAGAAGCTTGCATCCAGTTCTCCAAGGAGTGTCCATATCATTCTTGGATGCTCGCGCTTAGTATCTAAGGGAGTGTTCATGAGGCTAGGGCTTTCGTAGTCCAGATCTATCCCAGATGCACTCATCCAGTCCTCTAAAGAGCGTCAGATCAACCTTAAATGCTCACACATAATATCTCTACAATCACCTTGGACCTAAAGATGAGTTATCAGTATGCAACAATGTTCAACAGTGTTCAACACATTGACAACAATATCCAACGGTTAACTACAGTTAGTGATAGTGCATTACAGTCCTCAGAATCAAGATCTTTGAGTATACATATGTTTAAGGTCATGTTATGGATGTTCTAGTTGTTTTTGTTGCATTGATGAAGATATGGATCATTGTACTCTATTTTGTTGAATCATTTGATGAAAATCTAAGAAGAAGAAGAATTTAAAAGGGTTTTCCCCATAGTGGATTTTTCCCTAGTCTCCAACCAATCGTGGTGTCTCTATGTGTGTATGCTTTTCTTTTATTATTCGTTTATGTTCCATTACATTAATTATGATGGTCATTCCCTTTCTACATAGTTGCATATGCCAATGGATAATAATGTAGATGTTATAGTATTATGGGGTGAACTTAATATGTTAGTGAAGAAATGAAACTATCAAAGAAAAGAACAATGTAGCCCAATGAAATATTAACAGATTGCTTGTACACATTGATCAAGCCATGTTCGACTCTTCTCTTTTTCTTGGTTCGCACAGGTTTGATGGATGAAGTTCGCACAGGGGTCCGAAATCACAGGGATGAAGCTTACACAGATCTAGGGTTTCTGTTTATCAGACGCAAGCATGTAACTAAGCCTTTTCGTCACCGGATGCACACTCAAAGTAGCTGAGGAGCCTCCAAGAAGTTCCAGAGGTAAATAAGACAATATTAGTCCCTGAATGCTTGCATAGAGTGGTCAAGGGAGCGTCCAGGTAGTCTGAGATGGATGCATACACAATAACTAGAAGAGAGTGTCTAGGGGTTTGGAGCGGATCTGAGTGAGTTTGACCCCAGACACACACGCACAGTCTCCCTGAGAGCATTCGGGTAGGAACATACTCCCTCACACAGTGGGTGAGGGAGCTTCTAGGGAGTTTTAGACGTGTACAATCAGTCTTGCTGAGAGAATCTAGGGTTTTTATCTAGGGTTTCACAATTGACTTCAGTTGGCTTCAGTGGTCTAATGGATCAAGGGTTTATCTCCACTGTTCTATAGATTTGCAATATGTTTCTATAAATATCTGTTGCAAATTTATATATTCGGCTCATTGTACTCTATGCTGAAAACTTTTTATGACGATCTAATAAAGAAGACAATTTAAAAGGGTTTTCCCCCTTGTGGGGTTTTTCCCTGGTCTTGAACCAATCTATTGTCTCTTATGGTTGTGTTGTTTCTTTTTTATCATTGCATATATTGGTTTATCTTCAGTTATAGTTTATGACAGGTTACATTGCTAATATTTGGATGCATTGTTAATGAAGTAAATTGGGCTAAAGTAATTGATACAACATAGAACAATCTAAAAAAATTAACATGTCCCATTGTGCAATTGACCTTACATTAGTTTAACTAAATAGAACTGGAAATAATTGATCTTGATTGCTACAAATTAGAAATCACACATGCTTAATTGAACTCCAAGAATTCTAACTCAAATTTACTGAGCTAACTAAGTGACAAGAGTCATGTCGCACAAGTTAGCTACCTCCAAGTTGTTTGCTAATGTGGAAATTCAAATTTTCTCAATTTGAACAAGGCAAAGACAAATTGAGACTTTCTTGCTACACTTCTCAATGCTACCTCTTAACAAGAAAGGGATTATCAACCAACCCTATCTTGCACCTGTGGAATTCAAACTTTCCTCTTGAAAAAGCCTTTTTCAAGATGTCAACATCTTGTTCATCTGTCAGAATGTGTTGTAGCAACATTATCTGCGTCTGTACACAACCCGTAAATGATGATACCAAATATTTATGTGCTTGGATTGATTGTGAAATACTAGATTCTCAGAGAGATTGACGCAATTTTGATTATCACAATAGATCACAGTTTGGTCCATCATCTGACCAAACAATTTCAAAAGTATATTCCTTATCTAGATCACCTCACATGTTGCTTGACTTGCAGCCATGTATTCTACTTCTACTGAGCTGAGCGCCACAAATATTTTCTTCTTGTTGTACTTGGAAACAACTGCAGACCCAACATTGAAAATTCCACATGATGTACTCTTTTAGTTGGATGGAAACCTTGCCCAATCTACATTTGTGAAGCCACACAACTTCAATCCCTCTGTCCATATGTACCATAATCCATACTAGTTAGTGCCTCTAAGGTACCGTAAAACATGCTTCACTACCTTCCAATACAACTTGGTTGGCCTAACCATAACTTGGCTCAACTGGTTGACTGCATAGCACATATCGGGTCATGTGTTTAAAAGATACATAAGTGAACCCACTAGCTGTTGGTAAATGGTAGCATCAAAATCTTCACCTAAAGTAGAATTCTCCTTCCTCTAGTTGGTCACTAGAGGTATCTCCACGGGCTTACAACTCTCCATGCGAAATCACTGTAGTATCTTGGTGGCATACTTGCCTTGAGACACAAACAATTCCCCATATCCTTTCCATACTTCCAATCCAAGGAAGTAGTGCATGAGACCCATGTCTTTCATCTCAAATTCCCTTGCAAGGTCCTCCTTGTAAGAGTTGATTAGCTTACTTATCACCTGTCAATATTAAATCATCATCATATAAAAACTATAGAAAATGTTGTAGATTCACAAGCTCATGCAATGTACTAAAGCACAGGACAAGAATCTACTTCTACTTTCAACCAACAGAAACCAATAGATTGATGAAAACAATATGAAAAATAAGAAGATAAATCAATGGCACATGACACAAGATGTATCTGGGGAAAGCCACTACTCAAAACCCCACTATCTGTATTTCATATATCAAAAATATGAGTGAAGATACAAAGCTTGTTCTCACTGGAAAAATTTGCACAACTATGCTCAACTCTCTTAGCTCACAAGCAAGCTCTTGGCCAACACTTAGCCAATTCTGCAGCTATCCAAGCCCCTAATCTCTTACATAATTCTTAGGATGAATAGCCCTTATTTAAAGGGAATTCATGCTTCTAAAAATGCACAATCCAAACATAGGTCCTTCTCTAATTGCATGCATGATCTATACAACTCAGTAAATCACACAACTTATAGTACATTGTCCCTGCACTCTGGTCTCAATTGGGCCTTCCTCATAATCAAAATGCATGAGTTTATGAGGAGGGAATCTTCAGTTAACTAGAGTGACACTTGTGGATGCACTAGTGCACCAACTGACTATTAAATCATTATTAGTTCCTTAAACAGTTTGGAACTAATTTAGTTGCATATAACTTAGTAAATTGAGTGATCTAATTTCCAACTCAATTTAAATTCATACTAGACCCCTAAAAATTAGGGAGAACATAGACACGACTACATAAAGACTTCCAACTCAAAATTTCTAAGTTAATTAAACTTAATTAACTATTTACAAGTTGCTATGAGAATATAATTCAATTTTAATTCTTAGTTTAATTCAACGAAAAATTAAACTAGAATTTCTTGTTGCCATTTCTCAACACTCCCTCTCAACATGAAAGAGATTATCAGCTACCCCGACCCTGTCTATGTGAAACTCGAATTTACATCTCGACAATGCCTTTGTCAAAATGTCAGCATCTTGATCCTTCGTAGGAATGTACTCTAACAACATAATCCACCTCAATACACAATCTCTGAGATGATGATATCATATATCAATATGCTTAGACTGATCATGAAAAACTTGATTTTCATAGAGTTTGATACAACTCTAATTATCATAGTAAATCAAAGTTGGATCCATCTGTTGACCAAACAAACCAACCAAGATCTTCCTCATCTAGATGGCCTCACATGCTTCCTGACTGACATCAACGTACTTTTCCTCTACTGAGCTGAATGCAACCAATATTTGTGTCTTGTTGTACCAAGGAACCATCACTGACCCAATACTAGAGATCCCTCATGATGTGCTCTTTCTGCCAGATGGACTCCTTACCCAATCTGCACCAGTGAAGCCTTGAAGCTTCACTCCCTATGTCCACCTATACCATAATCCATAGTGAAAAGTGCCCCTGAGGTATCTCAACACATGTTTTGACTCCTTCCAATATAGTTTGGTAGGCCTTACCATCGCTTGACTAAGTTGGTTAACTGCATAGCACTTATCTGGTCGTGTGTTCACCAAGTACATGAGCAAACCCACAATCTGCCTATAAACAATAACTTCTACTACTGCCCCTAAAGTAGCATCCTCCTTCCTCCAGTTACCTGCTAGAGGAGTCTCCATGGGTTTACTGCTCTCCATGCAGAATCTATTGAGTATCTCTTTTGCATGCTTGCCCTGACACACAAACAACTCACATCTCCCTACCATACCTCCATGCCATGAAATTAATGCATGAGCCCGATGTCCTTCATCTCAAAATCTCTTGCAAGGTCCTCATTGCAAGACTTGATCAATTGATCATCATCTGTCAATATGAGATCATCAACATAAAGTACAATCATCAACAATTTACAATCCATCACTATGTGGTAAAGGTTCACATTCGCTTCACTCTTCATGAAGCCAAACTCAGTGAAGTAGCTATCTATCTTGGTGTACCAAGCACAGGTTTCTTTCTTCACCCCATACAATTCTCTCTTGAGCCGACCCACATGCATCTCACAGCCAAAGGTCTCAAAACTTTAGGCTTCTTTATGTACACCTTTTCCTCAATCATGCCATTAAGGAAGTATGTCTTCATATCCATCTGAGATATCTTCCAATCCATATGTGCTAGTAGTGCCAATATAGATCTGATTGGTGAGTACCTTGCAACAGGAGCAAAGGTCTCATCATAATCAATCCCCTCTACCTATGAAAATCCATGACCACAAATCTAGCCTTATGCTTCCCCACACTATGATCTGCAGCTTGCTTTACCTTGTAAAGTGAACATGAGCTCACCACTAACTTTTCCTCTAGTCTTGGGACCACATCCCAAACACTGTTACGAACTATGGAGTCATACTCCTCCACCATGACATCAACCAAAACAAGCTGTTGCATTGCTTCCTTAAAGGAAGATGGCTCTGTCACAACACATTCGCCCATAAGAGCCATGTATCTAGTGTACATCTTAAGTGACCTCCTCTGCCTATATTGAGAAGTGGGTGCTCCTACATTCTCCCATGCATTATCCAATAATCTGTCAGCCTCTCTTGTGCACTTTCTTCCCTATCTAGAAGACTATGCCTGAGTGGATGTCTCCACTCCTGGATCGTCTGCATGTGGCTTCTCAACATCAATCTGAGGCTCCTCAAACTTAGGAGCTAAAAGCTCCTCATCCACATATAGCTCAATCTCCCTCTCAATGGAAACTTGTATGGCCTTCTCCTCATCAAATCTGACATCCTTGCGAGCCACTGTCATCCTGTTGGTTGACAAGTACACCAAATAGTTGTGAGGTGTATCAGCGCACCCCACAAATATCC
Source organism: Pinus taeda (assembly GCA_000404065.3). Classification (NCBI taxonomy): domain Eukaryota; kingdom Viridiplantae; phylum Streptophyta; class Pinopsida; order Pinales; family Pinaceae; genus Pinus; species Pinus taeda. The sequence continues at coordinate 10,643 of APFE031698522.1, read as the reverse complement.
CAAACTCTTTTGTAGGCTCAAGCTTCTTTTGTGCATCTTTGGTAATAAGCAAATATACCGATGACCCAAAAATCCTAAGTGACCAACTTCTAGCCTCTTACTGGAATAAGCCTCCTCTGGTTTCTTCATCTCAAGTATCTGATGTGGGCTACGGTTCTAAACATAAACCGTTGTGTTGCATGCCTCAACCCACAAGTGTAGTGGGAGACCTTAGTCATGCAACATCTCCCTTATTGCCCCTACTATGCTTATGTTCTTCCTCTCGGCCACCCCATTCTATTGAGGGTTATGGGGTGCCGCCAACTCCTGTTTAATCCCTTCCATTGCACAGAAGTTCTTAAACTCGTTTGAGACATACTCACCACCATTATCAATCCATAGATATTTAACCTTCTTGCCCAATTCTTTCTCCACCAATGCTTTAAACTCACAAAACTTTGTGAAAGTTTGATCCTTCTTCTGCATGAAAAAATATCCAGCATTTACGAGAATAGCCATCAACAAATATAACATAATACCTGTGTTTGGCCATGGATGCTATCGATAATGGTCCACACACATCTAAATGGAATCGCTCTATAATAGCCTCTTCTCAACTGTCTCTGTCGTGAAAGGAAGAGTTGATGTATTTTCCCAAAGTAAACCCCTTGCATGTATCAACTTGCTCAAGCGTACCTTTGGGAAGACCGGTAGAGATCTATTGCAATATATTCAAAGCACCATGATGTATGTGGCCTAATCACCTATGCCATAACTCACCAACATCTCAACTCTATAGCCTTTCTACTTTTGAGCTCAAAGAAACACACTCTTCTACCTCCAACTTATAGAGACTCTTCACCCGAGTCCCTATCTTCTTTACTTGACTTGTGACTATGTGTCGAAGGAACACCTTTACTTTCAAGAAGATCACATCATAGCCTCTATCCTAAATAATGACAATGGATACCATGTTCTTCTTCAGCCCGAGCACATATATAACATTCTTCAAGGTGAGTGGAGCCCCATGCTCCCTTTGAAAAGTAATTGTGCCCAATCCTGTAACATTATACTTCCCATTGTCACCCATCTTGATATGCATAAGAATATCTTTCTCCTCCAGGGCAGTGAATAAATCTTTGTCACCAATCATGTGGAATGAAGCTCCAATGTCTAAGTACCATACACTTACCATCATTGATGACACAATTCATGCAATGAGGGAAAAGTCCAATTTGAATTGAGAGGTCAAAGCTGCACTTGCAGCTCCTCCTGAGGACTTATTCTTGAACTTCTTGAGTGGAAAATTTGTAACAAAATAGCACATCTTATGACAATGAAAACACTTAACTTTCATCATGTCTTTCTTCTTACCTCCATGATAAGAATCCGATTTGAAATGGGAAGCTTTCCCTTTTCTCTTCTTCACCTTAATCGCTAAGGCACAATTATCTTCATCATTAGTCTTTGATGAATATCCATCCTTAGTGTTTCTCCTAATCTCCTCCTACATCAAATCCGACCACAGTCATTCCCAATCCCACAACTTCTCCCGACCATTGACAGAGTCCTGATAACTATGCCAACTCTTTGGGAGTCCTAGAAAAGAAATACTCACAATGTCATCCCTGGAAACCATGATTCCAACACTTCCAAGTTCATCACGACATTGAGTGAACTTGTTCAAGCATTTTGGAATAGTCTCACCTTTCTCCATTTTGATATTTCAAAGTTTGTCCTTTAGTGCCAATTTCCGTTGGTCATTGTTGTTTTGATACAAGTCCGTCAATGCCTTCCACATAGCATACAAAGTTTCCTTTCCATGGAGACTTGAGACAATGTGGTCTCAAACTCCCTCAAGGATTATTTGCCTCGCCTTCGCCACACACTTCTTCCATTCAGCCAGATTCTATGCATCTAATGTTGTTGGCTTAGGAATTTCTTGACCAATGAATTCCTTCAAGCCATTATCCTCTAGCACAACCTCCATTTTGTCCCTCCAGGTCATAAAATTTGAGTTTCCTTCCAAGGCATACTCGATCTGTAAACCGTAGAATGCCATCTGCTGACCTTGAAGTATGTATTGCAAATTCGAATTTCACTTATAACCCAAAACTCAAAACTTCGAAATCTCCTCTAGTATATTGATTTGGGTTCTCATACCATGTAGAAAATATTGTAGATTCACAAGCTCATGAAATTTACTAAAGCACAGGACAAGAATATACTTCTACTTTCAACCAACAGAAGCCAATAGATCAATGAAAATAATATGAACAAGAAGAAGATAAATCAATGGCACATAACAAAAGATGTATATGGGGAAGCCACTGCTTGAAACCCTATTATCTATATTGCATATATCAGAAATATGACTGAAGATACAAAGTTTGTTCTCACTAGAACAATTCCACACAAGTATGCTCAACTCTCTCAATTCACAAGAAATCTCTTCGCCAACACTTAGCCAATTTCGCAGCTCTCCAAGCCCCTAATCTCTTGCGTAATTCCTAGGATGATAGCTCGTATTTAAGGGGAATTCATTCTTCGAAAATTGCGCAATCCAAACATAGGTCATTCTCTAATTGCATGCATGATATATACAACTCAGTAAATCACACAATTGATAGTACATTGTCCTTGCACTATAGTCTAAACTGGGTCTTTCTCAGAATCGACATGCATAAGTTTATGATGAGGGAATCTTCAGTTAACTAGAGTGACACTTGTAGATGCACTAGTGCACCAACTGACTCTTAACTCTCTATTAGTTCCTCAAATAGTTTGGAACTAATTTCACTAAACATAACTCAGTGAAATGAGTGATCTCATTTCCAACTCAATTTAAACTCATACTGGACACCTAAAACTTAGGGAGAACGTATACATGACTATAGAAAGACTTGCAACTCAAAAAAATCCTAAGTTAATTAAGTTAATTAAAATTAATTAACTATCTACAAGTTTCTATGAGAACATAATTCGATTTTAATTCTCAGTTTAATTCAAGGACAAATTTAACTGTAATTTCTTGTTTCCATTTCTCAATAAAAACATTATAGGCAATTTACTTTCTACCAAAATATGATAGAGGTTCGCATCTGCTTCACTTTTGGTGAAGTCTAAACCAGTGAGATAATTGTTGATCTTGGTGTACCAAGCTCAGGGTGTTTGTTTGAGACGGTACAATGCTCGCCTGATTCTGCACATATGAGATTCTCGATCGAATGTATCAAAAACTTCTGGTTGCTCGATGTACACTTCCTCCTCAATAACACCATTGAGAAATGTTGTTTTTACAACCATCTGGTGGATCTTCCACCCCATCTAATGGATGAATACCTTGCTATGAGAGCAAAGGTTTCCTCATAGTCAATTCCCTCAACTTGAGAGAATCCTTTGGCCACACATTTGGCCTTATACTTCCCTATTCTTCTGTCTATTGCATGCTTAACCTTGAAGATCCATCTCAAACCCAGAACTGATTTATTTATCAGTCTTGGGACCACTTTCCAAATATTGTTCTTCCACCATGGCATCAACCCAAACTGGTTGCTCTAATGCTTCCTTAAAAGAGGATAACTTAGTCTCTACAACCTTAGTCATTAGAGCCATGTAGCCAGTTTACGTCTCAGGTGACCTCCTTTGCCTATGCAAATTTGAAGGAGCTCCCACATTCTCCCTCGCATCTTGCAACAACTATCATCTTCCATGGTTCTTTTTCTACATTCTTTGGATGGTTCTGCTTGAATCTCCACTTTGCCTCCTCTCTGCTCCACAACTTCCTTAGGCTCCTGCTTTGGAGCCAAAAGCTCCTCTTTTGGTGGGATTTGAAGCTCCCTCTCAAGAGAGAACTACATCACTTCCTCCTCATCAAACTTTACATCCCTTCACACAATTATCGTTTTGAGGGAAGGTAAGTACACGTAGTAATTGTTTGTAGTTTCAGTATAACCCACAAAAACTCCCAACTTTGTTTTCGGCTCAAGCTTCTTCCTCGAATCTTTAGAGACATGGTAGTAAATAGAGGCTTTGAAGTGAGACACATTCGACTTTCTCCCCAAGAAAGCCTCCTCCCATTTAATCATACTTTCTCCTCCCATATAATCATACAAAGAATTAGAAGATCAAAAAAGTATTTTTCCAATATGTCAAGGATTGAAAGGATTTATCATCTTTGTAACACTAAGAGGGTTGAAAATAAGGCACTTTCTTTTAAAATAGCGTACATACAGTATATCACAATTTCAAAATATCTGTTAGAATACTAAACTTCCTAATCTTTTATCTCATCAAAATTATGTTGTTGTAAGCACATTTTTCTTAAAGATTTTCATGTTTAATGGACATTATTAAATAAAAATATATTAATCACATTGCATTACTTAATATAGATATTAAAATATTTATTTATAACTTAAAATGAAATATTCTTTTGTATGCATCTCCATATCAAATTGTTATACTAGTGATTATTGATATTTTATAATGCTTTTAGTTAAAATTAACCAAACATACATATTTATTTTTATTTAGTGAATATTATATTTTTATTTGGAAAAACATTATTTCAACTCCAAATTAAATTAAATAAATAAAAAATTACATATGGATTCTAATATGAGTTGTCTACGACTTTTTGGAGATTCCGGTGACAGAATCTGGCGGAAGAAATTGAGGTTAAATCTTGATTTGTTGCAGTTAAACTGATTTTTTAACTGCATATTTGGATTCAGCACCTGAAAAACCCCTGGAACGCTTTGATTGTGCAGAAACTAGCTATCAAACTTGAGATTCCAAGAAATTGCTGCTGGATTTTGACCAGAAAAAACCACCAAAAAAGCTTTCAAAAAGTCTCATTATAGACAACTGCATATAATTTGGAGTTGTCTATAAGAAAGATAACTATGATAACTATGAATTGTGAAATTTTTAAAATTTAGATCTTAACAAATACTTGATTAAAAAAAAACCATAATTCTCCGGAAATCATAATTCCACCCCTGCTGTCACCATAACGAAGTCTAGAACCAGCAAAAACCCATTTCCACCGAACATTCAGATGTGACGAACCGACAACCTAGGAAATACCCCTTTCACCAAACATTCAAACCTGACGTGGCAGTTACAGGCTACTAAAAGCATGAAAAAGACGAGGGGCGTTGTATGTGCTAATATGTCGACATGGTAGGGGGAATCTATTCGAAAAATAGATCCACGTAGGCGCCTACTCATAGGATGGCGAACAGAATGTAGTCATTATGTGCTCATTTATTTGGTGACTGCGAACGAGTTATTAGGCCACCTCAACCCCTCCTGCTTTCCTTCTTCCGCTTCCCCTGGAGTCGTTGAAGGAGATTCTGAGGCGGTCTGTTCGGCTCTCGTCCGCTCTGCTCTTTCGCAAGCCGCTCTCCAGATTTGACGACCTCGTCTTTTTGGCCGAAAAGATATTCTTCATAGTGCAGTCTGCGCTACATTTAGCTCCGCTTATTTCAGTTATTTTTAGTGGGAGGCGGCGCTCCGATTCAACAGCACGCATATCGACTATCGTAATTCGGAGATAAAAGGAATGGGGGAAGGAGGTTTGAGTTGGCGGTATTCTTCTTTTCTTCTCTCTTATAACTTTGGAAATCTTCTTGTCTCTTAATATATTTGTCATTGTTGCAAATATAATGAAGAAGATTATGGAGGCTTGACAAATTTTTTTATTTGTAGGATGCCATTCTTGATTATTGCACCCTTGAGAATGTTGAGGGGAGTTTAAGTTGACCGGGTAGGTTATATTTGCCTTTAAGTTCATTGCAGATTTCTGGAATATTTTGGGATCTGATTAGTTGGACTCAACTAATCATGAGTGATTGTGTCATATTTTGGGATCTGATCAATTAGACATGAATGATTGTGTCATGTCTGTCAAATTTTAAAATATTCGATAAATCTACAATCGACTTACTGGCTTATATCTATTCTAATGTTCTCTATTCTAACGAACATTAGATCCTAGAAGGTTTGAGGGAAATTGTATATTGACAACTTGGTATTGGTTTGTATAAATTTTGTTTTATCTGTAAAGCTTTGTGGTTGAGAGCGATTGTTACAGATCGTCTTTATATTGAAAAGTTGGAACTTTCAAGGGAGTTGCTGGCCCATTCATAAGCATTTTCATATAAAGTCAAAACATGCAGTTTACATTTATCATATTAAAAAAATTAAAAGAAACTTTCACCTGTGGTATATAAATCAAATGAGACAAGCCATAAGGACAATCGTATAAAGATTCCATCTGATTTGGTATAGACATTGAATGAGCGAAACTTTAATGTCGAATATGTTGAAATTCTAATCAAATATTGAGATCAAAGCACACTCAACTGGTCCACCCGGTACCCAACTTTTTGTCCACTCAGCCAGCTTGTTTTATACTAGTGCACCCATTATTTTTGACAAAGATGCTTCAACAAACCTATTAAATACCACCCAGGTTGTTCCATGCTAGTCCACCCAGTATTTTTGACAAAGATGCTAAAACAAAGCTACTAAATATTAAAATAAAAGAGTGATCCATTACTTATTTGTTCATTCTTTTCTTTACTATCCATTAATGGTGAAGAGAATCTCAGAAGAGCAAATGGCAAATTTGAAAAGTTATTCTAATAATAAATATATCTTACTTATTTTTTCATTCTTTCCTTTTCTATCCATTAATGGTGAAGAGAATCGGAGGAGAGAAAATAGCCAATTTTAAAAGTTTTGGGTATAATAAATATAGTGTAGTTATTGCAAATTCTAGAATGTTTTGGAAATTTAATGGATATAATTTCCAAAATTTGCAATGGATATAAACTCAAGCTATATCTACATGGATTGATAAGATCATTTTTTTTTACTGCAATCATTTTTTTTACCTGCAAATTTTTTTAATTTACAATGGATCTAAATTCCACATTTATCATGGATTGATAAGATCATTGTTTTACATGCAAACATTTTTAATTTACAATGGATCTAAAAGGCAAACATTTTTAATTTACAATGGATTTAAAATGTAATTTACATTTACGATGGATCCATAAGATCAATTTTTTTTATTTACAATTGATATAATCTCAAGTTACATCTACCAATATAATTTTATCTTTTATCATGGATTGATGAGGATCAAATCCTTTTACATTTTCTTCCTAAATTTAAATATACAATTATTATGTATAGATAAAAATCAAATCTTTTTACATACACACATATACACACATTTTGCAGACATTATAAGTTCAGAAAATATTTTACGCCAGAAAATATTTTAGGCAAATCTAATTTATTATAGAAATCCAAAATAAAGTCTCTTATTTTTTTTTCCATGTTATTATTTCCAATCTATCCGAGAGTATCTTTACTCAAGTTTATAGGAAAAAGACTTAGATGAACGATTTTTTCATGCTCTCTCTCACGGGGCTGAAAAGTCTTTGTGGTCGATGGTTATTCAGTTTTTTAATTATGTCTTTTAATTTATACATGACTTTTTGCTTAACCAACCAGTTTAAATCTAAAAAAATTTCCTTTGTTCCCCATCCCAACCAGTTTAATTTGTTATGTTATATATATGCAAGGTATAAAATATCATATTTCTAAGATTTATTTACAAATGAAAGTTAAACAATTATTCATATTTTCTAAGGATAAATGTAAAGCCATCAATTTCTTTACTTCTATGGCAAATATTATATAGTCCAAATTGCTAAATCTTTCAAAGGTATGGTTAACATTTCTCACAACTACATTTCCAAGTTAGTTATTGATAAATACTGTGTTCTTTCTTATCAAACCAAAATACTTATTATAAAACCCTCTAAGTCATCCAATATTAGTTGAGAAAACATTTTAATCATCTTAATAATTTTATATCATTTGAAAATATATCTTCACTATTTTAATAAAAAAGGACCCTATTAATTTGACCAATATAAGAAGTCTAGTATTCTATGTTTTGGTTTTGTTTTTTTTTGGGTCACTAATACCTTTCATGTATTCCATTTAAATTTGAGTAGAATAATACTATGAGGAGATTCTTGAAACTTAGTTCACCATCTCTACACCAATTCTTCTTCTATGGATTTAAAATTACAAATCACCTTCAAAAGAATGTATTCTTTCTTATCAAATATTGAGGGACCACACAATATTTCACGCCTTAAGAAACAATAACAAAGAAGCTAACCTCCTTGTGAATAAAGGCACCACAATGAAACCTGACACCCTCTTTATCAATGAAAGGGTGGGGCATTACCCAATCCCTTAGCTCTATATTCCAATACACTTGGGAGGGATGGACACATTTGTCTCATGTTAATAACCACGTGGAGGAGAGTTGGTGTTGTATTGTATTTAGTATGTATAGGATCACACAAATATTTTCCAACATGTTGGAGGTAGGTTTTTAACAAGCCTAATATGGTACAATTGGATTTAATTGATGCAATTGCTCAATTAGTTTTGATTGACGGTGGCAATGGAAGGCGAGTAAGCCACATGCCTCCAATTCCACTAGGGGTGGTGAAGGAACCCATTTGGGTTGATTTCATCTTCCATGGGGAGATTTGGCATTACATAGTGTTATTCTACACCTAAATCCTCCATTGCTAAATATGTTAATTTATGGGAAATTGTTTGATCACCTGGGGAGGAAATTATAACTTAGGTTATGATTCACTCTATAAACATAGAGTATGGTGTGGATTCAACGGTGAAATTGTTGGTTAAGGAACCGGTGAGACATCTCTACCTATTGGTTTCTATTGGTGTTTGGGTTGGTGTGGATAATGTCCTTTCTCATGATAGTTTTGATCTATCATTGAATGTTTATACCACTATAGGAACTGAGGGTAAAATTTCTTCCATCATAAATTATCTTGTGTTTGGAGATTTTGAAAGGAATTGGATTAGTGGTAGTCTTCTTGACCCATTTTTTGCTAACATTGTATTACTATTGGGGAAGTTAACATATATGCATGCTAACAAAAATCTCCCCTACTTTGGAAATTTTGATGTGAAGCAAAGCTTAGAAAGGAATTGGGATAGGGGAAACCTGTATCAAAATTTGATGCTCGTTTCACTTTTTTTTTCAATGTGGTTCACGTGCCTTGGAGATTAGTGAATGCTACATCCACAAAATATTTGTACTAGGTAGATCCACCTAAAGGATCACTTCTTTATGTCTCAACCACAAATCTTGACCTCAAGAGTGCAGAGAGAATTGAACTCATTACATCTTAATATCAATGGTGCTTTAAGAACGGGGATTTAACCAATTGAGCTAATCCTCAAGGTTATCCTTATCTCACTTATCTTAAACTAGCAATACACCTATCTTCAACTAGGAGATCCTCATGGATTGAAGTGCACATCTTAAATAGGCTAAGGATGAAATTGATGATATCCAAACCCAAATTTGGGTACTTCGACAAAATATAAAACAAGATAGAGTAGTTCCCTTTTCTCTAGTTATTCTGTGAGTTTTAATCATGTAATAGTTCCTAACTAAAGTGTTAGTGCTCCTCATCATCAATTGCATACTTAGTACCAATGTAAAATTTTGTTGAATTTTGGGTCTTCTTTCATGGATATATACATACTAATACTTTAGGATAATACATTTATTTTGTAAGATTCAAATAGTCTTTAGGCTAGAACATAAGAATGTATTGCTAAACTAAATTATCATTTTTGTACTATTGTTATATTGCGGCAAAGCCAAGTAAAGTTTTTAACATAAAATCCAATTGATATACTATTATAATATATTATACTATAATATATATATTTATATTTTATATGAGGTTAATCGGTCCAAATCCTAGTAGATAAATCACATCCAATCAAACAAAGTATATAACGTCAACCTAGAGTATGTATTTTGAAATTTGTTTGCAATGTGTTATTATTAAAGTCATTTTTCTTGATAATTTGTAGTGTTTTGGTGATTAGGATGAAATCAATGTACTAAAACATTTTTCTCAATATTATTTCAATATCAATGCATTGAATCATTTTCATTGTCTTATTACTAAAACCAATACATTATGTTGTTTTGTATTTTATTATTTTTAAAATCAATAAGACTACCTGATTTATTCTAAATTATTTTTTAATTTATCATAACTAAAATTTAATGTTATAATAATAGACAATGCCGAATTCAATTCTCTACAATCATTTTTTTCCATTGTGTATCTTTTTTGATTTGAAAAATATAATACTGTATTTGGAAACTTTGTTCAATTTGATAAACTATCAAAACATTATTATATACCATCCTATTCACTTTGAAATATTATCTCAATATTTTGTTTTTATTGGCTTGACCCAGCACGAAGATTTGAACTTTGAATCTCATGGTTTACATAATGGGTGAAAGCATGAAGATGGGTTACACTTTTGGGCCAAATGTGGCAATGAAATTTCATGTTTTCCATCTTTTATTGAATTGCATGCCTCAAAATTCATATAAGAATTATGAATTTTGATTGGGAGTAAAAAGACAATATGTGGAGAATTATGTTGTTGTCCTAATGATATTTTTTGGAAAAAAATTTAGTGTTGTATAATCTCTCAATTTCCCATTTAATGCAATATATGTCCTTGCAAATTTTCACAAAACTTAAGAGGTA
>APFE031698517.1:236365-253412 GCA_000404065.3 Pinus taeda | reverse complement strand
CAAACCGGGCACTTTGAGTTTTCGCCATTTTGTATCAAAAAACACAATAATCTCCAATATCAACGTTTTAAATACCAGTAATTAAAAAAAAATTGCCTATGCCTTTAAAACAAAAAATATCTTCCCTTCACAAAAAAAAATTCTGCCTTTGCATTTGTTTTTACACAACCAAAAAACTGCCTTTTTTTGCACTTCACAAAAAAAAAATTCTGCCTCTGCCTTTGTTTTTACAACCACTGGCCAGCAATCAACCCAATGTTGGTTGATATACAAATTCACCATATGAAGGCAATTCAAACAAAAAAACAATTTGCAGCAAATCCAACCGCCCTTTCAAAAAAAAACTGATAACATGCCAGAGGATGAACAAAAATAAAAGTAGCTACAAATCTTTGTTGAATCTCATATTTTCCAATATTTATGCGGCCTCAAACTTGGAAATACCATCAAACTCTTATGCTAGAGGATGAAAAAAAATAAAATTTGCAACTACAAAATCAGACTGAAGTGGCAGCGTCTCACAACTCTTCAAGAAACAACTCTCATAGAAATCTGGTTCTCACTTCTTAGTCTCCGGCAGCTAGCGGTATCTTTTGTCCTGGTTGATGAGTGGGCTCTCAACGGTTTCACATGTTCGGTATTATCAACAAACTCAAATTGAACCCGGATGTATTTTGTTTCACCGTACTTCGAAGACTGTTACTTTTGAAAATGCTTGGTTGTTATTTTGAAGATTAGCATTTAAACACCATGCAACTTTCGGTTGTCATGATGGCTCCTCTATTGCGAATAAGAAAGGAGATCGATTAAATGCTAATTTGAACTTCGGCCAATTTAAAAACAGCGCAAGCGCAATTACATTCTCAATGCATCAGCAGTTTATAAAACTGGCTCCACGCAGCAATCATGAACGCACCATTTAATATAATAACTGTGATATACATCAAGGGTAGACCTATGCGGAAAATTAAGGTGCAGAAGTTGGTGCTTAACAGAAGCTACTGTTCAACACCTAACAGCGAATATTATTACGCACAGCAATATTATTATGCACCAGCAAAACATACCAGGTCAACAGCGTGCTCCATGGCTCCGTGCAGGTATTGTTGTTGTTCTCCACGCGCCAACAGCTCCATCAACCAGAGAAAATTTCTCCACGCACCAGTCAGCAAAAGCAATACGCCCCTTCTGCTTCAAGCTCAGCTTTTCTCCAGGCAGCACCTCTAGCACCTCCAACATGCTCTGATACCAATTGTTGGATCAGGTGCACAGCAAAACTAAATTAAACACACAACAGAAGCACATATAACACAGTATTTAACGTGGTTCACCCAACCAATCTGGGCTATGTCCACCAAACATAGGCATCAGGAATATATTAATCAAATTGGAGATTACATCAAGAAATCCTCACACTCTCTTAGCAAACCATCTGAATGATTGCCTGTTACATAGCATAGAGAATCTAACAGCCTCATAACTCCCTCACATCAAATATAGGAGGCATTAACTCCCTCCCAACAACCTGGAGCTAATCTAGGAACTGAATTCCCATTGTTGTCAACAGCTGAGATTTTTCCTATTTTTCTCAAACAGAAAATCTCAACACATATAACAAGTGAGAAAGCTAATCAAATAATATTAGAACAAAACCATTTTATAGTGGGAACCCAAGGATGTTAAAAACCACTTAAAACAATGATAGCAGTTCAAAAAAGTTACAACTTCTAGACAAGTTGGTCACCCTAAAGTGCCAATGGATTAAACTTAGAACACTAGTGTAAACTACTCATAAGCCATTTGGTTCCCCAATTAGTCATCCCCAACACCCTCCCATATTGTTGTAGCTCTCAACACTATTTCTCTTGTGGCCTTAGTGTCCTACCGAGTATTTAACTCTTCATAATTTCCTCCAATTTCACTTTCTCACATACTCTGTTTCCATGCCAATCCAAGAAGCATTTTTCTTACTATACATACTCAAGTTGACGCAATGGATCTTGTGTTAAATGTAAGACAGCCATGGGATTGCAAACATGTGTAATTAGTAAACCTTCAATTATGGGATAATAAAAGGAAAACTCCTCAGAATGGAGGCTTTTGTGATTCATGATTAAAGAAAAACTCTTTTGGATAAATCACATCAATGTTTTAGGATCAATGAGTTTCAAACCCCTACTCATGTTCATCATCATAAAAAAGATGGACAGTGAGATCAACAAACCACAAAACTATAATAGAGATGCAACAGTAAATTGCAAACAGTTATGAAATTAAACAATATTATAATAAATTAGAACATTATAGAAACTTAAAATTTATTTAAAAAAAAAAAAAAAAAAAAAAAAACCAGGTAAAAAATTAGAGGATAAAGAGTTATAGACACGAAAGAAGATAAATTATATAAGAAAGTTAAAGGGTGAAGAAAAATTTACAAAAAAAAAAAAAAAAAACTCTTATTTAATACTCTCATCGCTCTTTTTATCCTATACGAACATGAAGTTTAGTGATGAAGTATCTCTAGAGAATATTGAAGAATGATAGATCAAATCCAAAAGAATTTTATAACTGATAATTTTAATATTAAAAGTCTAGACCATATCATCCTACCACCCCCCCACGAGACAACTCAATTGGCAATGGTTGTGAAAGTGAAGTATTATGTTCCAAGGGGTTCCAGGTTCAAATCCCCAAAGTTTACTCATATGCTGCATGTCGAGGTTATAGTGGTAGTGGTTGAAATCAACCCCATGTCACACAAGTACGAGACTAGCCCAGTTGTCGATTCCTTTAAATTAAAATAAAAAGTAAGAAAGGAAGTGAGTGTACACCTGATCAGGTGCTCAAGTTTATGCTCAAAAATAAAAGTGTCAGGATTTTGTTAAAATTAGCTTCAGATTGAAGAGCTCGTCATTCTAATTCCAATGGTGTGAACGACACTCAAATCCGAGCTCGTATGCAGAAGTTAGAGCAAGTCAAAGTTCAAATTTGACTTGCTTACATGGCAGGCTTGGATGATGTGGCAAGGTCTTTCAGCAAATGATGAAATGCCAAGTGGCAGGCCACCATTGTCCCCCGCATATCGCAAATCGTATGTTGCAGGCGAATCATGTTAAAGAATCGGCCCCAAGCAAAGCCAGGGTTGCAATGTGATAAATCACAATTGCACTTCGCAAACACGGAAGGTATTGCAGAAGTCGACCCTCGGTAGGTATCGAGTTGCGATGCGATATTGCAAGTGCAGATCGGCAAAGGATCAGTGTTACAAAATTCGGCCCCTAGCAGGTACCAAGTTGCGATGCGATATCGCAAACACGGTAAAGTCTCGCATATATATAAGATCATCGATACTCGACGATTGCGATTAGCGAAAGGATTCAGATGCGATAAGATATAGGGTATAGTTTAATGTTTCGTTGGGTCCGTCAATATCGCAATCGCACATTTCCGCCTTTTTCACAGACCATAACTCCGCTGATTGCGAATTGCGATAAGACAATCGGTGCTGATGGAATAAGGCCCACCGAGCGGAAAAATTATCGTTCAGTTAGCGGATTTGGAGCGAAATTATGGATTTCTATCAGGTTTGGAGCAATTTGTGGAACAAATAGTGGGAGAACTAGGAGAAGTCATAACTTCTTTAATTTTCCACCAAATTGGTTGCAAAAAGATGCTAGATAGCCATTTTTTTATGATTCTGAACTCATGGAGACAGGTTTCAAAGGCATTTGGGCATTGTAAACACACTTTTGTTCTAATTTTGAGCATACCAGAGAGGCCCAAGCATTGGAAGATAGACCAAGGAGACGTAGCCCAGGAGGGGCGAACTCTTCATCAAATCTCTATGTTGTGTGTTGTATTTTGATGTTCTTTGTTGTTATTTTGTTGTTGTTCAGCATATGTTTTATGTTAAATTGTTTATAACATTTACATAAGAAACTCTCATGGGAATCAGTTAATTTAGGAAAAATGGTGAATCCTTAAGAACTTGATAAACAAATTATAAGCATCTTGGGTTTTATTCCGAATGGGGAATTAGCACAACATTACTAATTTGCTCCATTTCAGATCAAGTTGGTATCAGAGCATTGGTTTTTGCTTATTATATTTGCTTGTGCAAAGAAGCAGTATTATTTGCTAGTTTTGTGTCATGCTAACAAGGTTAAAACTCAAAAGAGGTGAAGGAAAGCTGGTTGAAAGCCCTGTAGTTGGCTCAAGTGTAAGAAGAGAAAGGTTTCCAAAGTCTTCTACACTAGTACATCCTCAAGTTGCAGTTGAGACTCCAGAGGTCATGTCTCACGAAGGAGAACCTACAAACATGATAGAAGATGAGAAGACCTTCAGAAATGCTTTCTTTGATGTGACAGAGATGGTGAAGGTCCTCTGGGAAGAGAGGAATAGCAGGTTGCAAGGAGAAAGTTCCAAACCTCCCAAAGGAGAAGACTCTTCAGAAGGAGGTAATGGAAATGGAGACAAACCTCCACCCTCTCCACCATCTTCTTCTTCACAAGCATCTTCACACTCTTCCACTAATACAATCCTTACTCATACTCATCATCATTCTTCAAAAGAAGATGGAAAATAACCTCTACTTAAACTAGATGTTAAATTCAAGTTGCCTGTGTATAATGGTGAAACGAATGCATAGAAGATTGATAATTAGATCTGTCAGTTAGAGGTGTATTGTAGAATTCAGAACCTTCAAGAGGATGATATCAAAATTCAGTTGGCTTCACTAAGAATGGAGGGTGCAGCACTCATTTGGTGGAAAGCAAGGACTCAAAACGAGATCAAAAAACATAGTAAGATCTCTATTACTTGGTATAATTTCATTGCTGCTATAAAAAGAAAATTCTACCCTTTAGCTCATATACAAAAATCTATTATGAATTGGTAAAATTTCAGACAGTTAAAAGGTCAAAATGTGCAAAAGTATACTCAGGAGTTTAGGAGAAGAACTCTTATGCTAGGAGTAGACTTGTAGTCACAAGATACTTTGTTGAAATGCATAGAAGGTTTGGATAGCTATCCTCGACCCACCATTCTTATGTTTAATCCCACGAATCTTGATGAGGTCTGTGTTCAAGCTACACACCTCGAAGCAAGAGGGAAAAATGCACAAGAAGAAGGTAAGAAGAAGCCATTCCAGAGTGGTGAAAAAAGGAAAGAAATCTGAAGGAAAGGAGAAGAAGAATGATTTTTTTAAGAAAGAAGGGAGAAACCTGTGTGCAAGAATTGTCCCAAAGAGGGCCATGATGAAGCGCATTGTTGGAAGCTTCATCCTGAATTAAGAGTGAAGAAATTTAACAATAAATGGAAACATAAGACAAACGTTGTTGTACAACAATACTTGGGTTCTGACTCAGGTGATGAAACAAGTATTTTAGCCACAGTCACTAAAGGAAAATTCGTGGCAAAAACAAGCAAAGAGGAAGTCATGGCAAGCACCAACGTAGCAAATAACTCCAACAACACTTCAAATGAAGAAAACATAATTGAGTTGTTCCATATCAGAGTTATTTCCAAACACACCAAGATTGATACGTTGTTTGACAGTGGATCTCGGGCAAATTTAATTTCTACAGACTTGGTCAAGAAGTTGAATATGGAAACTATGCCTCATCATAAACCGTATCCGTTGGGTTGGATAACCAAGGATGCAAATCTTCAGGTCACAAGGAAATGCGTTTTCAGGTTTTCTATTACTGCCAATTTTGTTGATGAAGTCAAATTAGATGTAGTGTCAATGGATATTTCCGGATTTGTGTTGGGAATCCCATATCTATATGACCAGAAAGCCATTTTCCATAGAATTGAGAACAAATATCATTTGTTTGAATATGGAGTGGAGTATATTGTGAGAGTGCATCGTAGAAAGCTTAATCTGTCTTTAACAAGCGCAAGGAAAATGAAGCGACTGGTCAATTCCAGAAAGAATCTCGTGCTCCTTATGATCAAGCAGTAGAATGACACGGAGCGTGAATCCTTTGCAGGATATGACGTGAAGTTGAAAGCTGAATTGGTTGATGTGGTCAATCAATATGGAGATATGTTTCAAGAACCAAAGGGATTTCCACCAAAAAGGGGAATTCAACACGAAATTCAACTACAGCAAGACTGTCCACTCCCAAATATCGATATGTATCAAATGTCAATTCCAGAAAGTTTAGAAATCAAGAAACAAGTCCAGAATTGTTATATAAAGGTGTAATTCGTCCCTCTGCTTCGCCATATGGTTCACCAATTGTTTTGGTACCCAAGAAAGATGGAACCTAGTGCATGTGTGTAGATTATCAAACTTTGAATAAAATTACCATAAAGAATAGATACCCACTATCCAGAATAGATGATTTTCCAGATTAGTTGAAGAATGCAAAATATTTCACTAAATTAGACTTGAGAAGTGGATATCATCAAGTTAGAATAACTGAGGAGGATATTTGGAAGACTGCTTTTAAAACCAAATAGGGATTGTTTGAGTGGCTGGTTATGCCTTTCGGTTTTTGCAACGCTACAACTACATTCATGAGAGTTATGAATGATGTTTTAAGATCCTTCCTCGATGAGTTTGTAGTTTTCTATTTAGATGATATTTTGATATTTAGAAAATCATGAGAAGAGCATGTCAAGCATGTGAGGAAAGTGTTGGATGTCTTGAAAAAAGAACAGTTATTTATGAAGATGTCTAAATATGAATTCATGAAAACTTCCTTAGTATATTTGGGCCACATAGTTGGAGGAGATGAATTGAAGATTGACCCCTCTAAAGTTGAATCGGTCATTGTGAATTGGCCAATACCCAAATCAATCACAGAAGTAAGGAGCTTTCTGGGAACAACACAACACTGGAGGAAGTTCATTGACAATTTCTCTTCCATAGCAACTCTGCTACATGCTTTTATCAACGTGAAGGTTGTCTTCCAGTGGGGAGGAAAACAAGAAAATGCATTCGATGCTATAAAACAAAAGATTAGTTTAGCCCCAATGTTAGCATTGTCGGATTTGAAACAACCATTTGAAATAAAAACAGATGCAAGTGATTATGCCATGGGTGCAGTTCTTTTACAGCATGGTATGCCCATTTCATTTCATTCTAATATTTTTAATATTGTTGTTATTAACTATCCTACATATGATAAAGAGCTTTACGCATTGGTGCAAAGTGTGAAGAAATGGAAGCATTACTTAATGGGAAAAGAAACCATTATTCACACCAATCATCAAACTTTGCAATATTTGCAATCTCAGACAAAATTGCAGCAATAAAGGCACTTTCGTTGGATGGGATTCTTACAGCAATTCCACTTGGTAATCAGGTACAAAAAAGGTATTTATAACATAGTTGCTTATACGCTTTCTAGACCAATTTTTAATGTATCCATTTTACTCAAGAAACATTATGTTTTGCCTAGAAATTATGTTGAACAATACTGGTGAGCTCCAGTATTGCAGCTATAACGCTGCAACTCCTGGGCTTCCTACTTTACTTTTATCAACCCGGTAGTTCGTAACAAACTTGGAAGCAATGGTGTTGTATGCACAAGTACTGGTTCTTACTGCATGCTGTCACTTAGTCAATTGGTGCAAGATCACTAGGAGCTCAAGCCAACTTCTATGAATTCTAGAAGAAGCTTTATATGTGATGAAAGAAAGGAAAGCTTACTCTACAGAGGCTACTCTACTTGCAAAAAGAGAAAGAAGACTGAAATGTGAAGTAAACCTAACAAACCCTACTTAACCAACTAATCCTACTTTTGCAGAAAGAGAGATAAAAAACCATGAAATGAATGACATTACCTACTCAGGAAGTAAATAACATCTACTCAAGCTATTTCTAGAAGCAAATGAGCAAAAAACATCTTTTTGGATATTTATGTATTTTTAGGTGAAATTGTCTTGCATGTAATTTATTTGTTTGTGTGTGTGGCAGCGATAGGTGGTGATGGAGGATGAATTTGGAATTTGCAGAGGTGTAGGAAGGTGTGGATGGGTCCTAGGAGGTCTCAGATGGCCTTTTAGAGGCTTTTCCTGCAATCGGACTTCAAAAAGACACCTACAGGAAAATCTACAGGAGGCTGCAGGGGATCTACAGGAGGTCTACAGGAGGATGCCGAGAGCAGTTTTGGAGGTTTTGAAGGTGGGAAAGTGGGTGGAAAGGGTAGCTGAAGGCTAGGATGATGTGTTAAGGTTTCTAGGGTTCATCAAGAATGATTAGGAGACAGAAAGATGGTCAGATTTGTTCAAGGAAAGAGAGAAAAGTTTATGAGAAAAGTGCAGAAAACTAAAGAAGATTTGTGAGGGACTTTGGGTGACCTGTGGAACATAGATCAAAGAGAGATGGTGACGGCTGATTCGCTGAATTATTGTGAGAAGATATTTGCTACAAGAGAACTGAAAATCAAACAATGAAATTAAGCAAGCAAAGAAACTAGATACATAAAAATAAAATTAAAAAAAAAAAAAATATATATATATACTATTATATATATATATATATATATATATATATATATATATATATATTAAAATAAATAAATAAAAAAATAAAAAATAAAAATAAAAAAAAAAAAAATAAAAAATAAAAAAAAAAAAATAAAAAAATAAAAATAAAAATAAAATAAAATAAAATTCATCAAGCTAACCTAAACTTTGATCTAGGAAAGTAAATGCTGAAAAATGCTACATGGAAAGAAAGCATGGAAGGAAATTTATTTCAAAGACAAAAGTAAGCATGGATGAATAGATCTTAAAGCAAAGCATTAACCTTCTAACAAACTGCAACACTAGAAATCCTATGGAGAAGGAAAATTTGTGTTTTTGTGGCAGCAAGAGGGTCTTGGCCTCAGTTCATGGTCCCAAGGGGATGAAAGGAAGCCAAGGCTCTATTGATAGCCTTTTTGTATCTTCTTTCTATCACTGTTCAACCTGCTACAGAAAACTGAAATGGAAACAACCTTCTAAATCACCAAAAGCAACCTATTCTTAACCAAGAAAGAAATTTATCTAACTGCAGCTAATTCATAAACTGAAACAAAGCATATAAATAAAAACAAGAGGAGCTTAGCTACTTGGATTGGGCCCTAACCCAAGAGCTTTAGCCCTCTGAGGTAACTCAGTGCTAGCTCAACAAGGATCTCATCTTCATTATCAAAATAATAATAAGATTACATAAAACTATCAACAAAAGTAAGCTTGAAGTTGAGCAGAGCAGAGCTGCAACAAAAATTCGAAAATTTGATCAACTCCCTAATGAGGCCCTAGGCCTCTCTACTTATACAACTGAAGCTTCCAACAGTTTCCTTAAAATCAGGGAGTCTTGGCTCCCAAAACTTGAGATCAACAGAAGTTATTCTCCACTTGCTCGACTGCCTCTTTAGTGCATTGATGTGGCTGTTTGTGCTCCGAGCTGCATGATGGTGAATTCGAAGTGGGGAGTCATAAATGAGGGGGATACCCTCCTATAAATCCTCTCCCTTGTCTACTTAAAATTGTCGCTGCCAATTGTCCATTAAATCTTTGACTTTATCTCCAAAATTAAACAAAAATCTGCATTAAACACACATTAGACTCCATGGTATAATAACCAACCCATCTCACTCTAGAAGCATAAATATAATAAAAAAACATGCAATAAGCTAAGATAATGGTGGATTAAACTAAGTTAGGAGGCAAAATGAGCCCATATAATTACCCATTTCTGGGGCCCATCATCACCCCCCTACCGAAGGTGCTACTCATCCTCTAAGCAACTAGTCCATCTCCTCATCCTTGATGGCCCTGATGGCATCCCTGACATCCCATGCTTCTGATGTGAGGTCCTCTGCTTTGTCATGGAATCCTGCCTTTCTGTCCACCTCCTCCCACTGTTGTTGCTTTTCTTCCCCTTTTCTGCCCTCTAGCAGTCCTAGCAATAGTGGGGGGCTTAGTTTGAGGCCAATCCAATTGACCTTAAAACTCTGCATAGAGTGCTTGTACAGTGGCACTCTCCTTAATGCTTCTTTCATCCTTGTTGGGGAGTGATACTCCCTGATCTCTAAGCTATGTGGTAGTGTGTTCCACCTCCTCATACAAGCATGAATGCAGTCATCCCCAAGTAATATTTCCATATCCTCAAAATGTGCAATGGCCTGAGCCTAATCATTGATATATTTAGGGGCATTTCAGGATTATTTGCAAGCAGCTGGTGTGTGCTGATGAGAGCCATGGGGTTTGATGGCTCAGCTCTGATCATTAGGGGTTCATTTTTCTCCTTTATCATCAACTTCCTTATCTCTGTTGCCCTTAATTCCTCATGATTCATCCATGATGCCATGGCCATTATTTGCAGGCCCCCTAGCCTAGCATTGCGGTCCCACACTGTCATATTGGTGAGGGCCATGTTATGCAAATAGAACTCTGCTATTTTTGCCTTGTCTTCTAATGAACTTTGGTCACATAGGTCCATAAACTGTCTATAATCTTGGAAAGGCATTGTGCCACTTTGTGCCAAAGTATTTATCTGAAACTACAGCCATTGGTCCTTGAGGTATAATCCATATGATTTTGCTGGTCTTTCGCACTGTAGTGCCTCCATAGACTAGCTATCCATGCATGCTAGTAGTGTCTCCCTCTCTTGCAGTTGTCTTCTAATTAATGCCACTTTTTTCTTCTACAGGATATTCATTGTTTTGGAAGAAGTTTTTCTTGGCAGACTGTCCAATTGGCTTTTCATCTTTGCTCCAAGGTAATACAAGAGGAAGGGTGGTAATCCTACTGATAAATTCTGGAGTATTTCCATGGAGAGACTTCTAAAAGTAACAATGGCATGGGTCCTCGAGTGAGGGACTAAAGAAAGGGCAAACTCCTGAGCCACTTCTTCATCAAACCCTCAGAATTTCTCAAAAAATGGCATCCAATTTCCTCTGGTGAAAATGGCTACTACTTCGAGATGTTCATGGAGCCTGGCTGAATCTGAGGGCTCCTTCCTCATGAATCCCCCTATCATTTTTATTATACCCCTTTTGAACACCAAATGATGGAGACAAGAATTTTGTAGAAAACAGGAAAACAGAGAAAAATTGTGTGTGTGTGTTTTTAAGAAAACAAGCACAAATTTTTTATGTAATTCATCTTCTTCTATGGACTCAATTCCTCCTTAAAATTATATCATTTCTTGCACATATTGATAATCAAGGTAGGTATGCATAGAACCTACCTTTTCAAGCCAGAATTCGAGCAAAAACCCCGTGTTTTCTCCTTAAAAACTGCTTACTGCCCCTCCTGTAGAACTCACTATAGGTGCTCCTGTAGAACCAGCTACTGCTCCTGTAGAACACTGATAGCAGGAGGATGGATGAAAGTAATGGAGAACGATGGTTTAGAGGCTATGGTGGTGACGGAGAGCTTGCTACAACTAATTGGATGAGGATGAAATGAAAGAAAAGGTGGTGAAGGAGTTTCGAGGAGGAATACTTATTTATTCTTTTAGATATTTCCGGTGATGGGGGTGAGCTAACAAAAATGTATGTTGCCATATTTGGACCGTTGGTCCCCACTGCCTTGTCGTCATGGCTCTTACCCGCAATCACTTCCCATCATTACATCAGAGTTTACATACCCTCCACTACCTGTCCTTTGGATTTTTATGAGAGTTGACTAGGCACACGTGTGGTGGCATCTCTGGATGAGCGCAGTCAACTGGATGAGGGTGGCCAGTTAATTGGCCACCTTTTCTCGTTCAACCCTAACCATCTCATTCGCTTATGCATATTTTTCAATTACACAGATGCAACAGAAGAGAGGGTTAGTCACTTACCTGGGAGTCGAATGTGCGTGCTGTGAGGCATTTTGGTTCCTTTTGCTGCTGCATGCTTGTGTTTTAGTTGTTGCATGCCTGTATTTCCTCTACTGCATACTTTCTGTTGTCTGTTGTATGGCTTGTTTGCTTTGTGCAGCTATCCTATGGCTAAATTTGGCTTCAAATATCCCCTTCAATCCCCTGGTTTCACTTCTTTTGCTGCTGTGACTTGATTTTAAGGGGATCAGCTGCTACAGGAAATCCTACAGGAGCTCTTGTAGTTGTTTCTCCCTTTAAAATTTTTAGCTGATTTTTGTGTTGGGAGCTGTGAGAATGATACCAGAGATGCTAATGGATATGGAGAGATATTTGGTAAGCTGCAGGTGAGATTTGGAGGTGTTGCTCCCTTTATTTTTGGTTTTTTTCTAAAAACTAGTTTCTGTGTTTTTCGACAGGGAGGAAAAGAAATGATGATGATGAGGTGGTGCAGGTGTGGGATGGATGGCTAGGAGGGTGGATAGCTGTAGGAGGGTCTACATTCTCTTCATGAAACTTCCCAGCCCCTCAAATTGCTTTCTGGAACCATTTCTGGCTCTCTGTGATTTCTACAGGAGCCTCATGTAGAATATACAAGGCCTCCTGTAGAACACACAGTCTTTGAAAAAAAACACAGTGAGGTGGAAGAAAGTTCAGAAATGATGGAGAAGAGTGTAGAGGAAATGAAATAGGCTTTGTGGAATTTTCTCTTGCTCCCTATGATCCACCTGTAACCTGCAATGCACATTAAGAGTCAAATTTCTCTTCCTTCTTTTCTCTGTTTTTTCTCTTCTTCTTTTTTTTGAGAAAGACAACTAGGGCGCCTCAAGGAGGTTTTCACCCTAATTTCCTGCCCTGGGCGCCTCCAAGGGAGGTTTTCACCAAAAGATCTTATTCTCTCTCTTTTTTTGTTTTTGTCATCGTTGGGCCGCCTCAAAAGAGGTTTTCAACCCAATGATGGGACTCAAACGCCTCATGGAGGTTTTCACTTGAGTCCTTTTTTTTTTTTTTGCTTATTCAGTGATTGGGTGGAGTGGAGGCTAAGACCTGCTCCACTACCAGGATTGTCTTATTCAAATCTTCAATGAACTATCGCTTGGAGAGGGGCTTCTTGTAAATTTTCAACCTATGTCCATTGACAAGCATGGGGATGGTTTCCTCATCAATGGTTCTAATCAGAACTGAACCATTGTTATTGCATTTTTCCATAGTGTAGGGTCCCAGCCATCTTGTCCTCAGCTTGCCTTTGAAGTCTTTATACCTTGAGTCATAGAGCAGTGCCCAATATCCCTCTTGGAATTGCTTCTCCTTGATGTTTTTGTCATGCCATATCTTCCTTTGAAGCTGAACTACCTCTGTGTGGAGAAGGGCCTGCAATCTTTGTTCATCCAATCCATTGAGCTGGAGTAGTCTTTCCCTCTGTGCATGCGTGAGGTCTAGGTCCAGCTGAGATGCCATCCTTAGTGTATTTCAAATTCTATTGACAGCAAAGCCTTCTTCCCATAGACCAGTTCATAGGTTGTGAACCCTGTAGTGGTCTTCCATGTTGTGTTGTAGGCCCAGGTGGCCTCAACTAGTCTATCCACCCAATCTTTTCTGTTGTTGCTTACTACCTTGGTCAGAATTCCTCCCAAAGCTCTGTTAGTGAATTCCACCTATCCATTATCTTGTGGATGGTAAGGCGTGGAAGTCTTGTGCTTGATTTTATGATGTGTGAGTAGGTTTTCAATCAACTTGGAAGTGAACTGGCTACCTTGATCTGTGACCAGTTCTCTTGGATACCCAAACTTATAGAATATGTTTTCTCTTAAAAGCTCAGCTACTTTTTCCTCTATCACTGCCTTGATGGCCTTGGTCTCTACCCATTTTGTTAGATAATTGATGCACACAATGATGTATTGCTTCTGTTTTGAAGGAGGGTTGATAGGACCCACAAAGTCCATGCCCCACTTCTCAAATGGCTCAAAGGTCACTTAAGGTTGCATGGGAATCTCATCCTTTGGAGTAGGTTTCCCCATCCTTTGACACTGATCACATTGGTTGGTATATCTCCTCACATCTTGATGAAGAGTGGGCCAATAGTATCCTACCTGCAATATTTCTAAGGAAATCCTCTTTGCTGCAAAATGACCTCCACAAGGCCCATCATGACAGGTCAGAAGAATGTCAAAAACTTCCTCCTCCCTAACACATCTTCTCAAGATCTGATCTGGGCCAAGTTTGAAGAGATTTCCCCCAATCCAAGTGAAAGGGGCGCTTTTCCTTACAATCTTGCTCTTCTCTTTTGAGGACAGGTGTGGTGGGAACTGTGCTGAAACCAAGTAATTTGCTATATCAGCAAACCATGGAGAGAGTACTGAGATAGAAAATAGGTGTTCATCTTGCATTTGATCATCCACCATTCCTTCTTCACCTGCAGGCAAATTTACTCTAGACAAAAAGTCAACAACAACATTTTCTTTACCAAGCTTATCAACAATGGTTAAATCAAACTGCTCCAGTAAAAGCAACCATCTAATAATGTGAGCATTTACATCTGGTTTGTTCATTAAATACCTAATTGCAGCATGATCAGTGTGTACAAAGGTTTGATAGCCTGTGATGTAATGTCTGAATTTGTTTAAGGAATGCACTACAGCTAGGAGTTCCTTCTCGGTTACTGTGTAGTTTAACTCTGCCCTTGACAAATTTTTACTTATAAAGTATATGGCATAAGGTAATTTTTCATCAATTTGTCCCAAGGCTGCTCCTATTGCTTTGTTCAAGGCATCTGTGTGAATGTGGAAAGGTAGAGCCCAGTTTGAGCCTCTCAAAATTGGGGCAGCCGCAAGTTTACTTTTCAAGGTATCTAGGGCTTCTTGACAGTTTTCAGTCCATATGAACTCAACATCTTTTCCTAAAAGACCAAACAATGGAGAGGCTACCTTACTGAAATCTTAATGAATCTTCTGTAATATCTAGATAAGCCTAGGAAACTTAGGACATCTCTCACCTTTTGAGGAGGTGGGACCCTTTGGATGATGGAAACTTTGTTGGGGTCCACCTGTAATCCTTGTTGAGATATTGCATGACCTAGCATAGTCCCTTCAGTCATCAAAAATTCACATTTTTTCAGACTGAGGGACAGGTTCATTTCATTACACTTGTCCAAAAATTTTCCTAGGTTAGATAAAGCTTCCTGAAAGTTAGAACCATAAGGAGTAAAATCATCCATATATATCTCCACTGCATCATGAACTAGTTCAAAAAATATACTCAATACTACTCTCTGGAAAGTGGCTGGAGCGTTGCACAAACCAAAAGGAAGGACCCGATATGCGAAGGTACCCTAAGGACAAGTGAAAGTGGTCTTATCTTGGTCTTTTGGGCTGATTTGAATATGATTGTACCCGCTAAACCCATCTAGGAAGGATAAAAACTTTTTCCTCGCCAGACCATCTAACACTTGATCTATGAAAGGCAAAGGAAAATGGTCCTTTTTAGTGGCTTCAATTAGTTCCTAATAATCGACACAGATTCTCCACTTACCATTTTTCTTTGGAACTATCACCAAAGGAGAGACCCATTCACTATCAGAGATGGGGTAGATGAATCCTGCATCAAGTAATTTTTACAAATCTTCCTTAACAATGTCTTTAAGGGCTAGATTCATCCTCCTTTGAGGCTGCCTGATTAGTTTGCAATCTTCCTTAATGTATATATGATGAGTACATGTTGAAGGGTGCACTCCCTTCATCTCCTTATAACTCTAGGCGAAGGCATCTAAATGTTTCCTCAATAAGCTACACAGTTCCTTCTCCTGGGAAGTGGATAGGGATGAGCTGATTTTCAAGGTTCTTTCTGCGCTAAACTCTATATTCTTAACACGAAGAGAGGTCAGTTCAGCCACATAGAGGTCGGTTAAGGGATTGTCTTGGGTTTCATTCACTATATCTTCTAATGGAAAAATACTGGGGGGTGGATTCGGAATTAAATTTTCAATGATATCATCCTCATTTTGCAGTTCCCCCCCCCCCCCCATGCAGTTCTACTGCACATAGTGGTGCAGAATAGACTTCATCCTCATCCTCCTCCTCCAACCAGAGAGGTAGATCATGTTCTAGCAACGGTTGGGTAGGAGGGTATAGGATTAGCTACTTGGACATACGCCCGTTCTTGATGGGCATGTTCCTAGCCTGACAACTGATGTAAGCATCGGCAGTGGCCAACCAGGGTCTTCCCATGATGAGAGGATACCCAGTGAGCTTTTCCTTCAGCTGGAGAACTAAGAAATCAACAGGGTACTCCCAAGAATCAATGGCGGCCATCATATCTTCCACAATCCCTTCAGGGGTCACGGTGGAGCGGTCGGTTAGCTGCAGTATTGTCATGTTCTTCCTCAAGGAGCCCTGGAGGTTAAGTTTGAGCATGGTGTCCTTTGTCCTCACATTAATGGCAGCTCCCAGATCAATCAAGGTGTGTGGAATCATGGTGCCATTGATGTGGACATCAACTACTAGGCTTCCAGGGCCCAGATATTTTGGACAGATTACCTACCCCAACATCAGGTCGGATAGTTGTCCTATGACATTGATGGTTGGGGCATCTCTCTTGCACCTGCCTCGATGCCTAAAACACTTCTCTTTGATCATTCTATTGTATATAGGCACATCCTTTATGGCTTGGAGAAGTGGTATCTTTACATATAATTGTTTCAACTCTCCCAGAAGTTCAGTTTCTTCTGGGGTGGGTTGTGTTGTCTCGGACAGTCTCTCAAGAAAGGGTGGCATTGTTTTAGGTTCACTTTCCTCTTTATTTTCCTCAACCTCCTTAGGGGGAGGCTGGCTATCTGGGAGAACCTTCCCAAATCACAGGTTAATCTCCTAAATCTCCAAAGTATAGGTTGGGCATGATGGTTCCCTACGATATACTTGTTGGGCCTATCTGTTGTTCGGGTTCAAGTTCAGTTGGGCAGGCATTTGGGGTTGCCTTAGTGGAGCAGGAGGCAATGGTTGTGGTTGAGCAGGTGGTGGAGGGAAAAGAGCAGAAGGAGAGTTGTACTGGGGCCTCCACCCCTGATGTGATGCATTCCACTGAGGTTGTGGTTTAGCATAGGATTGAAATGAATGAGCGGCTGGTTGGGTATGATATTGAGATGGATAGGACCAAGGAGGAGGTGTGGACCAAGAAGGATGAGTAGGAGAGCTCCAAGAAGGTATGGAAGAGGCTTGGTTGGGGTTGTAGTATGGCTGAGAT
>APFE031698517.1:206243-232241 GCA_000404065.3 Pinus taeda | reverse complement strand
TGCAAAGCTGGATTCATCTTTATTGAGCAAGAAAAGAAGAGTTACATCAAAAACTGTCCACAAGGGAAAGCTTGAAAATGTGCTGAAATGCAAAGCTAATCTACTGACTAAAATCAAACTAAAAACTAGCTAACTTCTACCTACAAAGTGACTAACTACTGGCTAACCTAAAATGAAGCCCTAATCCCTCTTATTTATACAAATTGAGGACCCCAACAGTCCTCCTAAACTTTAGGGACTCGGCTGCCCAAAACTTGCAGTTAACAACACTTTTACTAGCACTTGCTCGGCTGCCCTTGTGATAATTGATTTGGTGGCCCTTGAACTACGAGATGATGGTGGAGAATTCGAGGTAAGGGCCCATAAATGAAGGGGAAACCTTCCTAAAAATCCTCTCCCTTGTTCTTCCACGAATTTGGCTACCAAGTGCTCATTAAAACCTTTGATTTTGTCCCAAAATTGACCGAAACATTGCACAAAGTACCCATTAGACTTGTTGGCATAATGACTAACCCAATTCACTCTATTAGCATAAATATAATCAAAAACATGCAATAAACTAATGAGAATGGTGGATTAAGTCGAATTAGGAGGTTGGATGAGCCCATATAATTATCCATTTTTGGGGCTCATCACTTGCATCCCCTGTTGGTATGATCTAGGTCCATGCAGTCTCCTTTGGTTCATGAAATAGAGTGGTTCAATCGCTCCTTCGACCCCCTGGTATACAGCTTTAAGACCGGGCAAGGAAGGGCACTTATCTGTGGAATGATCTTCTTCACAAACTAAACAAGCCTCTATAGAGTTCAATGGACATTCGTTCCTAGGATGCCTTCTGGTGCACCTACGAAAAAAATGACCAAAGCCCTTTTTGCCTCCTCTTGTTGCCTTTGAAGTCTTTATAAATGTTTCCTCAATAAGCTGCACAGTTCCTTCTCCTGGGAAGTGCATAGGGATGAGTTGATTTTCAAGGTTCTTTCTGGGCCGAACTCTATATTCTTAACACGAAGAGAGGTCGGCTCGGCTACACAGAGGTCGGTTAAGGGATTGTCTTTGGCTTCTTTCACTAGATCTTCTAATGGAAAAATACTGGGGGGTGGATTCTGAATTAAATTTTCAATGATATCATCCTCATTTTGCGGTCTCCCCCCCGCATGATAGTTTCTACTACACATAGTGGTGTAGAATAGACTTCATCCTCATCCTCCTCCTCCAACCAGAGAGGTAGATCATGTTCTAGCAAGGGTTGGGCAGGAGGGTATAGGATTAGCTGCTTGGGCATATGCCCATTCTTGATGGTCATGTTCCCAGCCTGAAAATTGATGTAAGCATCGGCAGTGGCTAACCAGGTTCTTTCGAGGATGAGAGGATACCCAGTGAGCTTTGCCTTCGGCTGGAGAACTAAGAAATCAACAGGGTACTCCCAAGAATCAATGGAGACCATCACATCCTCCACAATCCCTTCAGGGGTCACGGTGGAGCGATCCGCTAGCTGCAGTACTGTCGTGGTCTTCCTTAAGGAGCCCTGGAGGTTAAGTTTGAGCATGGTGTCCTTTGTCATCACATTAATGGCAGCTCCCAGATCAATCAAGGTGTGTGGGATCATGGTGCCATTGATGTGGACATCAACTAATGGGCTTCCAGGGTCCAGATATTTCGGACAAATTACATGCCCCAACATCAGGTCGGACGGTTGTCCTATGACATTGATGGTTGGGGCATCTCTCTTGTGCCTGCCTGGATGCCTAAAACACTTCTCTTTGATCATTTTATTGTATATAAGCACATCCTTTATGGCTTGGAGAAGTGGTATCTTTACACATAACTGTTTCAACTCTCCCAGAAGTTTAGTTTCTTTTGGGGTGGGCTGTGTTGTCCCGGATAGTCTCTCAGGAAAGGGTGGAATTACTTTAGGTTCACTTTCCTCTTTGTCTTCCTCAAACTCCTTAGGGGGAGGCTGGCTATCTGGGAGAACCTTCCAAAATCACAAGTTAATCTCTTGAATCTCCACAGCATAGGTTGGGCATGATGGTTCCCCACTATATACTTGTTGGGCCTGTCTGTTGTTCAGGTTCAGGTTCAGTTGGACAGGCATTTGGGGTTGCCTTGGTGGCGCAGGAGGCAATGGTTGTGGTTGAGAAGGTGGTGGAGGCAAAAGAGCGAGAGGAGAGTTGTACTGGGGCCTCCACCCCTGATGAGATGCATTCCACTGAGGTTGTGGTTGAGGATAGGGTTGAAACGAATAAGTAGCTGGTTGGGCATGATATTGAGATGGATAGGAGCAAGGAGGAGGCATGGACCAGGAAAGATGAGCAGGAGGGCTCCAAGAAGGCATGGAAGAGGCTTGGTTGGGGTTGTAGTATGCCTGAGATGTCCCTTGCATCCCCTGTTGGTATGGTCTAGGTCCATGCGGTCTCCTTTGGTTCATGAAATAGAGTGGTTCAGTGGCTCCTTCGGCCCCCTAGTATATAGCTTTAAGTCCGGGAAAGGAAGGGCACTTATCTATAGAATGATCTTCTTCACAGATCGAACAAACCTCTATAGAGTTCAATGGACATCCGTTCCTAGGATGCCTTCTGGTGCACCTAAGACAAAATATGGCCAAAGCCCTCTCTGCCTCCTCTTGTTTCCTTTTGATATGCAAGGTATCCATTTGCATGGCAAGAGTCTGCAGCATCTCACTCTTGAAGTCTTCCAGCATGTGTCCAATTTCACCTTTGATGGATGAACTAGATGAGGAGGTATTGGCTATGGGTTGACTCCCCCTACCTCTCTTCTTGGCTTCTCTAGAATGCTTTCTAAAAATAGTCTTTATGTCCTCATAAGGTAGTTGGTAGATGTCTCCCCCAGCCAGTAGATGGAGGGTGTCTAGAAGGTCTTCTGGAATTCCCCTGAGTAGGACCAACTTCAGAGATTCGGGGTCAAGTGTGCACCTAGCCCTTTTATAACTGAGCTGCAACCTCTATTCATAATCTTCCAAAGATTCATCACTTCCCATGGTCATTCGGAAGATTTCTTCCTTGGTATTTGTTGACCTATAGTAGTCTCGATATTTGTTATTAAAGGCCTACTGCATCTGAGCCCAAGTTGTGATGCTATTGCTAGGTAACCCCATGAACCAGTGCAATGCTAAATCCTTGAGGGTAGAAGGAAATAGTTTCAACTTTTTCTCGTCTTCTGCATAGTCATAGGTTCGACAGATAACAACAAACTCAAACAAAAAGGTGTCGAGATCTTCTGTAGTCAACCCATGGAAGTGAGGTAGGGCTGAAGGGCTTATGTTCCTCATTTTGGTGTCCCCATTGGTCTCTCGGATGGGAAAGGTACCCTCTACTCTTTCTCCATTCCCCCTAACATTTTTGTTTTCAGCCATTGTCTCAGGAGGGATGTTTTCTTCTTCTTCTTCCCCTATAGGTTCTTCAAATATCTCTGGTTGTTCACCTAAAGGTTCTTCCTGGTCACTGCCACCGAAGAAGAGAGAAGGGTGGCTATGTGATGTGGTGGGGGTGTTGGGCAAGAATTTTCCTGAATTATCTTTGTTCCTATGAGGCATGAAAAGAAATATTTTGGTGGATTTTTGCTTTTTTCTGCTTGTACCTGCAAAACTGAAATTGATTGAACAAACAAATTGCAACTAACTAAAATGAACTTGCTGAAATGAAATTGCAGAACTGAAAAGTAAAGCAAATGAAATGCAGAACTGAAAGCAAGGAAATGATTAATCTACTTTTGCTGAAATGGAAATTGCAAAATTGAAAGGAAAGCAAGGAAATGACTAATCTACTTTTGCTAAAATGGAAATTGCAGAATTGAAAAGGAAATGCAAAAACTGAAAGTAACAACTACTCTACTTTTGCTCAAATAAAATACTTAGCATAATGTTGCAGTAGAAAATAGAAGAAAGCAGTAATCACAAAATACTCTGACACTTCCCTGGCAACAGCGCCAAAAAGTGGTGAGATCCAATACTGCAGCAATAATGCTGCAACTCCTGGGCTTCCTACTTTACTTTTATCAACTCGGTAGTTCGTAACAAACTTGGAAGCGATGGTGCTGTATGCACAAGTACTAGTTGTTACTGCAGGCTGTCACTTGGTCAGCTGGCGCAAGATCACTAAGAGCTTAAGCCAACTTATATGAATTCTAGAAGAAGCTCTATATGTGATGAAAGAAAGGAAAGCTTACTCTACAGAGGCTACTCTACTTGCAGAAAGAGAAAGAAGATTGAAATGTGAAGTAAACCTAGCAAACCCTTCTTAACCAACTAATCCTACCTTTGCAGAAAGAGAGATGAAAAACCATGAAATGAATGCCATTACCTATTCAAGAAGTATACAAAATCTACTCAAACTATTTCTATAAGAAAATGAGCAAGAAACATCCTTTCAAATATTTATGTATTTTTAGGTGAAATTGTCTTGCATGTAATTTATTTGTTTGTGTGTGTGGCAACGATTAGGTGGCAATGGAGGATGACTTTAGAATTTGTAGAGGTGTAGGAAGGTGTGGATGGTTCCTAGGAGGTCTCAGGTGGCCTTTTGGAGGCTTTTCCTGCAATCGGACTTCAGAAAGACACATACAGGAAAATCTACAGGAGGTTGCAAGGGATCTACAGGAGGTCTACAAGAGGATGTCGAGAGCAGTTTTGGAGGTTTTGAAGGTGGGAAAGAGGGCGGAAAGGGTAGATAAAGGCTAGGATGATGTGTTAAGGTGTCTAGGATTCATCAAGAATGATTAGGAGAGAGAAATATGGTTGGATTTGTTCAAGGAAAGAGAGGAAAGTTTATGAGAAAAGTGCAAAAAACTAAGGCAGATTTGTGAGGGACTTTGGGTGACCTGTGGAACATAGATCAAAGAGAGATGGTGATGGTTGATTGGCTAAATTATTGTGAGAAGATATTTGCTGCAAGAGAACTAAAAATCAAACAATGAAATTAAGCAAGCAAAGAAACTAAATAAATAAATATATTCTATATATATTATTATATATATTATATATATTATCTTATTAGAATTTTCATCAAGCTAATCTAAACTTTGATCTAGGAAAGTAAATGTTGAAAAATGCTACATGGAAAGAAAGCATGGAAGGAAATTTATTACAAAGACAAAAATAAGCATGGATGAATAGATCTTAAAGCAAAGCATTAACCTTCTAACAAATTGCAACACTAGAAATCCTATGGAGAAGGAAAATCTGTGTTTTTGTGGCAGCAAGAGGGTCTTGGCCTCAGTTCATGGTCCCAAGGGGATGAAAGGAATCCAAGGCTCTGTTGATGGCCTTTTTGTATCTTTTTTCTATCACTGTTTAACCTGCTACAGAAAACTGAAATGGAAACAACCTTCTAAATCACCAAAAGCAACCTATTCTTAACCAAGAAAGAAATTTATCTAACTGCAACTAATTCATAAACTAAAACAAAGCATATAAATAAAAACAAGAGAAGCTGGCTACTTGGATTGGGCCCTAACCCAAGAGCTTCATCCCTTTGAGGTAACTCAGTGCTAGCTCAACAAGGATCTCATCTTCATTATCAAAATAATAATAGGATTACATAAAATTGCCAACAAAAGTAAGCTCGAAGTTGAGCAAAGCAAAGCTGCAACAAAAAATTGAAAATTTGACCAACTCCCTAATGAGGCCCTAGGCCTCTCTACTTGTACAACTGAAGCTTCCAAAAGCTTCCTTAAAATCAAGGAGGCTTGGCTCCCAAAACTTGAGATCAACAGAAGTTATCCTCTACTTGCTCGACTGCCTCTTTAGTGCATTGATGTGGCCGTTTGTGCTCCGAGTTGCATGATGGAGAATTCAAAGTGGGGAGTCATAAATGAGGGGGATACCCTCCTATAAATCCTCTCCCTTGTCTACTTCGAAATATTGCTGCCAATTGTCCATTAAATCTTTGACTTTATCTCCAAAATTCAACAAAAATCTGCATTAAACACACATTAAACTCCATGGCATAATAACCAACCCATCTCACTCTAGAAGCATAAATATAATAAAAAACATGCAATAAGCTAAGAGAATGGTGGATTAAACTAAGTTAGGAGGCAAAATGAGCCCATATAATTACTCAGTTTTGGGGCTCATCAAATACACACATGATGCTGACTTTCAAGAGGTATATTCAAACTTGAGTTGAGGCCACCAAGTTGATGAATTAGACTACCATGTACATGATAATCTGTTGTATCATTTGGGAAAACTTTGTGTTCCACAGGGAGAGAGTAAATGTCACAAGGGAAGCGCATACTTCTCTTATTGTTGGACATTTTGGTGTAAATAAAACAATGGAAAATCATCGAAGGTATTTTTACTGGCCTCGTATGCTTGAAAGTGTGTCATGTTTTATCTGAGCTTGTTCATTGTGTGCAATTAGGAAGCCTAGTAATAGGAAACTAGGATTGTACACACTAGTTCCAGTGCCTTCACATCCATGGGAGAGTGTTTCTATGGATTTTGTAGGAGATCTTCCTTTATCAAGAAAAGGTCATGAATATTTGTACGTAGTTGTGGATAGGTTCAACAAGATGTGCATATTGATGCCTTCTGAAAAACAAATTACAGCTGAACAAACAGCTCAACTTTTCTTTCAAATTGTATGGGTTCATTTTGGATTACCTACTTCTATTGTAAGTGATCGTGATTCCCGATTTGTTGGGAATATTTATGGAACTTGATTGACACTAAGTTGAATAAAAGTACAACCTTCCATCCGCAAACATATGGTCAAACTGAAGTGGTTAATAGGACATTTATTCATTTGCTAAGGGGATATTGCAACAAGCATCCTAAGGTGTGGGATGAATAGTTGCATTATATTCATCATGCTTACAATTGAGCAAAACACTCTTCTACTCTAACTTCACATTTTGAGGCATGTCTTGGTTATTTGCTTAAATTGCCTTTGGATTTCATCTTTGAGAAATATGTGGATGTATATGGACATAGCGACATAGACAGAGCAAAGGAATTCATTGAGAAAATTCAGTTGATTCGCCAAATAGTTCAAGAACAACTAGAAAAGAATTAAGGAAAGTATAAGGCAAGGCATGATAAGCATCTTGTGGATCATCAGTTTCAAGTAGGTGTTGAAGTTTGGCTTTACATTAGCAAGGAAAGGCTTCAAGGTGAAGGTAAAAAACTGAAACCAATCCATTATGGTCCATTTAAAATTCTGGAAAAGATTGGTAATAATGCTTTCAAGCTTGATTTGCCTTCATATATGCAAATTTATTTCATTGTTAATGTTGAAAAATTGAGATTGTATGAGCCTCCTTTGATTCAAGATCAAGGAGAAAGTGTACAGATTCCATCAATTGGAGATTTTTCTCCAAAATTTCTTGATGAGCTTCAGCAAGAATGAGGTCATAAAAGAGGGGAAATGTTGATGATCTTCGAGTGGGTCTCAAAGGTACAAATCCATCAAAGGCCAAATGGATTGAAAAGGGGAAGGTGAGGGAACAGTACCCTCATCTGTTCAATAACTTAATATAATATTTTGGGGTCCAAAAGCTTCCAGTGGGGAGGAGAATCAGGTGCTCAAGTTTATGCTCAAAAATCAAAGTGTCAGAATTTTGTTAAAATTAGTTTCAGATTGAAGAGCTCATCATTCTAATTCCAACGATGCAAATGACACTCAAATCTGAGCTTGTATGCAGAAGTTAGAGCAAGTCAAAGTTCATATTTAACTTGCTTACATGGTAGGATTGGATGATGTCATAAGGTCTTTAAACGAATGAGGAAGTGCCAAGTGGCAGGTTGCCATTAGCCCCCACATATCGCAAATCGCATGTCATGGGTGAGTCGTGTTAAATAATTGGCCCCAAGCAAGGCTAGGGTTGCGATGTGATAAATCGCAATTGCACTTCGCAAACAGGGAAGTATTGCAGAAATCAGCCCCCGGCCAATATCAAGTTGTGATGCGATATCGCAATCGTAGATTGGCCAAGGGTCAATGTTACAGAGATTATGCCCCCGATAGGTACTAGGTTGTGATGTGATATCGCAATTGCATATCACAAACAGGGCAGAGTCCCGCATATATATAAGACTGTCATTACTTCGTGATTGCGATTAGCGAAAGGATATGGACGCGATAAGTTATAGGTTGTAGTTTAATGTTCCGTCAGGTCCGTCGATATCGCAATCACACATTTTTGCCTTCTTCATAGACCATAAGCCCTCATAACTCTGTCAAAAGTGAATTGTGATAAGACAGTCGGTGCTGATAAAATAAGTCCCACTGCGAGGCAAAATTCACGTTCAGTTAGCGGATTTTGGAGTGAAATTGTGGGTTTCTGTCGTGTTTGGAGCAATTTGTGAAACGAATAGTGGGAGAACTAGGAGAAGTCATAACTTCTTCAGTTTTCCACCAAATTGGTTGCAAAAAGAGGCTAGATAACCATTTTTTGATGATTCTGAACTCATGGAGATAGGTTTCATAGGCATTTGAGCATTGTAAACACACTTTTGTTGTAATTTTGAGCATAATAGAGAGGCCCAAGCATTGCAAGCTGGACCAATGATACGTAGCCTGGGATGGGTGAACTCCTCATCAAATCTTTGTGTTGTGTGTTGTATTTTGATGTTCATTGTTGTTATTTTGCTTTTGTTCAGCATCTTGGGTTTTATTCTGAATGGGGAATTAGCACAGCATTACTAATCTACTCCATTTCAGATCAACACCCTATCCTTTCCTCCTTTTAGAAGTAAGCCTCTCCCCCATTGAGTACATGATCTAATATGCTTGACTTGATTATTTGAGACTAATGACATATTGTCTTTTTGAAGTTTCAATACCAACTTTCTAACCAAGTCCTCAACTTCCAATAAACCAATCCTTTGATTCTATTAAATCAACAAACTCATAATGTCATCATGATACATGATACAATGGTGCTCCAATTTATTGATCTTAGAATAGACTCACAAAACAATCTTCTTATTAAAATGAATTAGCTCTTTGCAACTTCTCAAAATTCTTTTGGATTCATTGATATCACTTTTGTTCATGTTGGGATGATTTTCTATCCAATAGAGATGACCTAGTCCCTAACAAGGAAACCCTTTTGATTATGGTTTCTAAAGAGAAACCTTTTTTTGGATTTGTAGAGTAGGAAAGAACTTGAACGAGGTTAAGGACTGCAAACTTATATACTTACATGAAATTTCATTAAAAATTTTAGTAGTTCATGAATATAAGGATGAATTACAAATAGAACTGAACAAAAAATATATAAAAATATTTGAATACAAGAAATAGTAAGACTTACCATAAACTAGAGAAGTCTCAATATACACCTATCTCATTATGTGCATTTGTACACAAGCTTATTGAAGTATCCTTCCCCAATTGTTGCCTAATCATTCTACGCTTCAAAAGATATAAAATAAAGGATGGAAAAAACAGAAGGGCTGAAAATTAAATATATCAAACAAATGAAAATAAGTGATTGAGAGAAGGGGAGGAGCTAGTTTGATATGGACAAACTCCTTCACTTAAACTTTATCAAACCAATCGAGTGATGTGCCTACCCCAAAAGGAAAAAATCTATGTTTATGAAAGGGAATGGAGAGTGAATAATCAATGAATGAAGGCATATATTATATAAGTTATCATTGCTTCCAAAAAGCTAGAAAAATCCCCTTAGACCAAATCCTTATGGATGTAGTTGAGCCCGAAGCTTGCATAGACAATGTTGATGGGATGTCTAAGAGAATTAACAAGCATACCAAGGTTGCTATCCCCACCAAAACTAGGATGTGTTGTTGCCCAATTCTAACACCTACACACTTTGTTATCCCATTGATAAATCACATAATGTAATGGGATCCTTCAATAGCCACAAGAAAAATTAATGAACACATGCTTAAGGTGCTACAAAGAATCCTTCAATCTCCCAAACTGATTCAAATGGAATGATGAACCATTTTCTCACTCATGATCGAATAAATGATATGTGAAACTATGAACCTAAACTTAGAGCTATGGGATATAAGATGTAGTGTTACTCCCATTTTTCAATAGTATTCCAATCTCAATGTCTGAAGCTATGTTAGCCTACTTGTATACCACATATTTAAGGTGTTTTTTGACTTGGAAATGTGAGGAATGTGAAAGGAAATTGGAACCTTGTTTAATCCAAATGATAATGTTTGTCAAGTTCTTTCCCTCTGGCATCACAAAGCATTCATGGCTTTGATGGTGGCTATGAAATATCCAATAATTTTAAACAAGTTGACCATTTCCTCCTTTGCAATCAATATCCCTTATGTGGTCAGTAAGCCTTTGCCTAGCTATATTAACTTGTCAAATCCAAGGTTCAAATCCCCTTGATTATGTCCTGGTTTACGAAGAGGAGGATAGGTCGTATACCCCAGAGGCTTACTAGTAGCTATGTGTCATGCGAGTTGTTGGGTTCCTTTGGGATAATAATAAAAAAAGGTATGTAAACATTTTGACTCATGAATTTCACAAACCATGGATATTTTCCATCGTATTCTTCTCTAATGTAGCCTATTTAAAGGCATAAAATCCTAATAAATTTTCCTCACATAAAAATAACTAATTGTCAATTTGTTGTGCCAAAATTGAATCTTTTTGTGTGGTAGCTATATATAGACACAGAAAATTCACAGAGTGATTCAGGGATACCACGTGTACTATCCCTCATAAAATTTCTTTTTTCTTTATAATAGAGCAAAAGGGCATGTAATTTTTTTTTAATTGTTGCAAACAAGGAGTCTTATAAGGACATATCCAATTTTGTCTAAAGAAAAACTAAGGAATGGAAAGCTCTTAATTTTTTTTTTTATTTGCATTCAAAATAAATCACGGGGCCGTAATTTTCCTTACCATAAAATTTCCACCGGATGTCATCTAGATCTATTTATCTTATTTCGAAGTTGGACTTTTTCTCATGACTATATATATATATATATATATCACTTTTTCGTTAACATAGATATATACCTTCTCAACAAAGTCAATAACATAGATCTATTTTTGTATTTAATATTTCCTTGTTATAGCATATTGGGCACTGCAACCCCGATCACATATGTCCATAAACCAAGGGCTTCTAAACCCCTAAAAGTGTTGTTTCATACCCTAAAGGATCAAGGTCAACTAATTACATAAGTTCCCAGAAGTTCTCCCTGAAAAACTGCTCAGAACTGGTCAAAACTGGACCATACAGATTGCTCCATGCTGAGGGTGCGATGCATCTCACCTGTCACACACAAAGGTGTGATGCATACTGAAAAATCCCTTCTATAGGGTGCGATGAGTGAGAGCAGACAAATGGCAGAGGCAATTTGCTAGGTGGAAACTCAGAGAATCTTCTAAAAACTGCTCATATGACACTTGCCTCTCTAAATTCGTCCAGGGATGAGTAAGAGATCATGAAATCTCCAAGTGGAACCAAGAACTATCAGTGAAATGACACTAATCAAAATCCCAAAAGCTGACTCGCCCCCCTGCAAATATCTATATATGGATCCCTCATCCTAAAGATACAGGGGCTGGAATTTTGTATTTTGTAAGGAAGTGTTGTTGGATTCTCTGTGAGACATTGTATTGTTGGGTGATCTAGCTTTTCATGAGGTGAAGAGGGCTTTCATGCTGGGAGGATGGCGCTGGATCAGACAATTGGGTTGTAATCCTCTCTTCTACTACTTCTATTAATAAAGCTATTTGAGTTTTCCTCCATATACTTGTATATTTCTAAATATTGTATTTGTGTATGAATTTGTATGGTTAATGGACATCTGATTTTACATTGTTTATGGTTATAGATCTCTATGCTTTGATGGTATTTTGCTGCTTTGACTCTACAGGTGTTCTTTGAAGCGGGACAAGTGAGGAAGGAGTGGCAAAGCTCTATCAAAGGAGGGAGGAAACAAGCAAGGAGCCAAGCAAAAGACTAAGGTTGGTACTCTCTGCTTCTCTCTCATCTATCTCTCATAAAGGAAAACACAACTTACTTTGAATTGTTTGTTTCTAAGATAGCTACCCGTCTTGGTGGGACTAGCAGATATGAGTAGACACTAGTTTTCCTGGAAGCAGTCCTATAGACCTTTTTACTTTTCGAATGATTGTTAACATTGTCACTCCCTCACGATGTCCTCGTATTACCATGGTAGCATTCATAATTTCATCGACCTATCATATGGTCTACCACAAGGTATTAAGGGTTCACACAAAAACATATATAAGGTTCGATATGCTATGTTATAGATCACCCCAGTTCATAGAACTTGATATTAAATATCAATGTGATCACTCCAAAGTGTCTAGATATTGAAGGTCATCATGTGATGTTGTACATGAGTGGCGACATCTTGGCTTTCATCCCATGTGAAGGCCATGTAATTGAAGGGTTGGCCATCTGTCATTGTGCCTTATGACATGTCTTAGCATCAAAAGTCCATGAGTTTTAGGTTTTTGATCAATAGCAAAGGGGATTTGTGGTTAGTTGGAGTAATGACCTGCACCCTCTTCGTCACTCCAATTCCATTTGCACGCCCTTGTGTTCTAAACCGAGCTTTGCAACCCCATTTCCTCTGGTATGCTCTTATATGATTCTATACCTTGATGAGAGTCGACTCTTTGTATTTTTTAGTATTTCAAGATTCCAAAGCTTTGTTAGGAAAATATGGTAGCGACCACATGATTTTGGACATCTCCAAGTTAGGCTATTTTCCAACTTTCTGCAGCAACTTTCATGGTTTAATTCTTTATCAACTCATTAAATTTATATGTCTATTTCAATTTCCCTTCATGTAAATACAATGATTTATGCTCTTGTTTCAGATTTAATTTCTCGATTAATATTTTCCAGATGGGTACAACAATAGGAGGCAGCCCCTAGAACTAGGTTTTCCCGTGTTCGATTAGCTCATGCAAGATTGTTTCCATTCCACATAATAGGTAAAATATTCCTCTCGAATAAACCCTAGCTCAATTTTTCCTCTTTCTGTTTAATTTGCAAGTTTTTTTTCTTTAATCAGTAATACGGTGAGGCTTTAAGAGAAGGATGTCGTTTCTTGTATCCTTTGTGATAAGGTAATGTTCTCATTTGGACTCCTCTTACTCATTATATCTAATTTAGGGGTTTTTCGTTAAACACCTTTTTTCCCATTTCTTTTTTCTAAGGGTTCTAATAATACTCCTTTGCCTTTGCAGTTTTTTCCCTCCCAGAAAGAGAACCCTAGGTGTGGTTGTATTTTTTATGGGTTTTTTAATGGCGACTCTGCTCGACTTTGCAATATACCAAGTTCTTATGTAGGTTTTATTCTTGTCCAGGGTACTCGACGTGATGGCCATAACATTTTTCTGTGTTTATTTAATACTTAGGTTTTATATCAATGATGAAAATCTATCCAACGATCTCTCCATTAACCTAGGATCTTACAAAATTTAGAGAAATATATGTACTTTTGAATCTTATTTTTTTTAATGTATAAGGCCAGTCAGCCTTGGTATCGACAATTTCTAAGTAAATATTTTTAAAAGAAGGCTTCCATATTTTTCACTTGGTTTCCTTTTTGTAGTGGTTACAATATTTCCATGTAACTTTGATTAAATTGATACTTAGCCTTAAACACCAACCATAGTTGTTATTTACAAAAAAACATTCTTGAGGATTAATATAAATAGGTCTTTATTTTCAAAGATACTACTCTCAGGAATTTGTTGAAACTCTTCGATATGTATCAATATGTTTATATATAGATATATTTCCTACAGTTATTCCTTGTTTTCGATATGCATAGACTTGATGCCATTGATAATACAATAAATGGATACAGTTTATAGTCTACTAATGCTTACCTTGATGAATGTTTGTGTATTTCCCTTGTTGTTTGAATACTCAAATTTCTCTTTGAAAATGGTTTTGTTGATAACGATAATAGAAATATAGTTGAAATTTCTAGAAGTAATTGTATTGTTCACCTATGCCAGCTACTATATTTATTCTCAGTCTCTCCATTGTTTCTAGTTATTTTGTACATATATATGCATAAACGTCTAGTACGTATATGCATGTATGTATGTATGTATGTATGTGTGTGTGTGTGTGTGTGTGTGTGTGTGTGTGTATAAAGAAACAATGCTTCTTAGCGATTCTCACATAAGTATGAGACCCATATGCTCAGATATGTTGTTATAACATGTAAAATGTAAATTTGTGACGTATTTGACGAAATGCATGTCATTGTTAGTAGGGGTCCTGTTACGTATTTGTTCAAGAATTTGCATTAGTATAATTTTTTTGGTGTTACGTTTCATTTCTAGAAGTCTCATGAAGTTCTGGGCAGTGGCCTGAGACCTAGCCCTGAAAAAGTGGCACCAAACCTGGGGTTGCAGGCTTAGAACTAGCTGAAAAGATCCCTAGTCGCTAACATGCCCTTGTTATGGGAGCGACTGGAGGGTTCCAGATGCATGCATGCCCATGTCATGGGAGCGAATGAGGCTCTAGGTCAGTAAAAAGTCAAGATACCTCAGGGGTTAGTCACCTTGAAGGGTTGGTTGGCTCTTGAAGGTTTTTTAACATGTGCAGAACATCAGATTGGTTGTGTTTTATCGGTTCCACTTCCTTAACTGTACATGGGGAGTTGAATAAGATCATAGTAGCATCTCATCACATGTTTACCCCAATGGACCGGTTATCTTTGGTAAATGTGGGAGGAGGGTGTTACATTATCAACCAAACACTTACAAATCAGAAATTAGCATTAGAAATAAAAATATTGATCTCTTTGTAAGAATTTTTGAAGGTGCAAAAATGGGAAGAAGCCATAACAAGGAATTTTCCAAGGTTTTGGTTTCTTGTAGCATTCAAAATTTGAGGCACAAAATGGGGCTTTTGACAAATGTGGTACATGTGTATAAATTTTAAACTCTAGCTTTTCAAAATTTAGACATCTATATATTTTTTGTTTATATGAAACATTTTTCATAATTTTAACATATGTATATTTCAATTTATATGCACATCCTTGTATGTCATCTTTGTGGAGATACTTGACACACCCACTTGCATTTAGGAATTATCCACTGAGAATTCAAGAATCTTGAATTTACCAAAGCTAAGAATTTCTAATGCAATATAAAAGCTAATTTGAAAAAATATAAATATTTTTAAATTTTGAAACATTAATTAGAAATCATTTAAACTTATATTATTATTTAAATACATATGGACTAGTCATTATTAATAATTTTAAATATATATTAATTAATTGTTTAATATAGTTATTTTCATTTTTTATATATTTTATAAATAAATTATAAAACTATAAATACTTAATAATCATTACATTAATAATTTTCTACTTAATATATTTATATCAATCAAAACATGATAAAACGATATTACTCTGTTTCTTAAACAAAACAAAACAAAACAAAAAAATGTTAAAAGATAACTGACTTATATGAAAAAATACATTATGAAAATCCAAAATTTGTTAAAATGATATTTATAAATAAAAATTTTAAATTTGTAGTGTCTTATGAGTTAAGTTTTCTTAAAAACATATTAAAGATGGTATCTCTACTACCTTTCTTTTACTACATTTGTTGTACAATACATAGAATCACTTTCTATTTGCTAGGCTTATATACAAAGGTTAGAAAAAACGAACATATTCATGGCAAGTAATTTTGTGTGCCAAAAAGTCTTGCTCCAAAGCAGGTCAAAAGCTAATGATTTAGGAGGAATACTTGGAAAATAATCTTCAAACCCAAGCTTAAGGTATAAATCAATACCATTACATGGATCATCTATTTCATTTTGACTTTGTTAATCATCTTATATGTCCTATAAGATCTCCTTAGTCACATATCATATATGCAAATGCTATGGTATGTCTCAGTCAAGGACATTTGATTTCAGAGTTATGGAAATTTTATTGTGAGTGTTCCATTCAATCCCAAATCAAGATATAGGATTCAATTAAGTAATGTGTGTTATAGTAATTTTGTTTTTATTTTCATTGTGATAAATATGTGAAATTTTTTAGCATACCCATAGTATTAAAAGGTAATGTTTTAATCAAACCTTTATTACTGAAGGGTTATTTTTTAAAAGCATCACTCGTTCAATCCCAAATTAAGATTTAGGATTCAATTAAGTAATTTGTGTGTTATAGTCATTTTATTTTTATTTTCCTTGTGATAAATATGTGAAATTTTTTAACACAACCATGGTATTAAAAGATAATTTTTAATCAAACCTTTATTGCTAAAGGGTTAATTTATTATGAAAACATCACTCTGGAAGAGCAAAATGTTAAACATAACATTGATGGGAAACATACAGACTCGAAATGCCAAAAAAAAAAATTGTCTCATGGGTAAAGAAGAATCCAAATTCCAACCCTGGGTGCAGTACCCACAAGCCTATTACCACACTCTCTATTTTTTTTTTCCAATTTTGTTTCACCTTTTCGAAATTCTAAATTTTATTTGTGTAATTTGTGTAATTCATATAATTTGAATGTTTTACATGTGTTTTATAGGTGTTTTAGGGGGCTAAACCTTTTTATATATGTAGAACATATTTTAAACAACTAAATAAAATTGATAATTTTACCAAAAATTGTATATCACATTCTCAAAAATACAAAAAACTTCTTCACCACCCTCTTCATAGATATCAGCATAGATTGACACACCCCTCTTCACCACCCTCTTCACCACTTTACAATAGTGAAGCAAAGTAACAACCTTGTAAAATTTTATTTATAAATATATTACAAATAGTTTCAATTTAATATATAAATATTATTACTATGTTTTAAAAATATTTATTTTATGTATCTTTAGATAGCTTTTATTTATAAAATATTATTATTAGATATTTTTGAATTTATATAAAATTATTTTACTATTTTTATAAAAATATTTTTATAATTTTATTTTCTCTTAATATTATTTTTTATAACCAGTGATATTTTTTTAATACAATTAATTGAATATATATATTTATATATATATATAATATTATAATATTTATTTATTTATTTATAATAT
Organism: Pinus taeda; assembly: GCA_000404065.3. NCBI lineage: Eukaryota > Viridiplantae > Streptophyta > Pinopsida > Pinales > Pinaceae > Pinus > Pinus taeda. The sequence continues at coordinate 215,193 of APFE031698517.1, read as the reverse complement.
ATATATTTATATAATATATATTATAATATTAAGAAAAAATATATTAATTATGAGATAGATATTTAATTTTTTTCTTATTTTGTAGGTTTTGATACATAAGCTATTTAGTCACTTTTTGAAAATCCATATTTTTAAAAATTCAAATTTATTTAGTCTAAAATAAAAATAAAAATAATTATTTAATTTATTATTTTATATTCTAGGAAAGCCAAATTTTTAGTTAAAAAAATAAAAAAATCTTACTATGAAACCAAAAAATAATTTTATCTTAACTTAAAGTAATGTAACCATGTGCCTTTAAATGACATTCAACCTTATCACACACATAAACCCTAAGTACTAAGTCTATCTTATTGTGAAAATATAATTTTATCTTACCATGACATATTAAAATCATATACTTTTAAAATAATATTTATCCTCATGCTCAACAATGAATTGAAAAATATAATTTCTCTTCTCTATTAATTTTATTTAAAAATCTACTTTCCTTTTAAACATCCAAATAATTTTAAAAATTTACTCTATATATAGTTAATTTAATATTTCATAAAAATAATCACTTTTAAAATTTGAAAATGAAAAATATTTTAATAACAAATTATTTAAAACTATATATTTTAAGCTAACAAAGAAAACGAAATAATCGTTTATAAAACAGTATATTATGATATTTATAGGAAAAATATTGAAAATAGATAATTTATAAAAATATAATATGATATTTTATAATATTTATGTAATTTCAAAAACATTTTTAAAGATTTAGAAAATTAAAACTAATACTTTTTTCATAAAATTTCACTAACTTCAATATTAATTTATAAAAAAATTGATAAAATTTCAATAACATTGACACTAATGTATGAAAATTTTGAGAAAACATTAAACTGAATAAAATTTATATAACGTTATGAAATTTTCGAAAAAACAGAATAAATTAAAGCCACTTTTAATATAGGAAAATGGTAAATTGGCAATCATCCTTTCCCTAGTGACTCAAATCCACTTTTTACCATTCTATCTTGTATATATTTTCATCTGGATTCCAACGAGCTATTACACTAAGGTGTTTTATTAAATATTCTTCCCAAGATGACACTTTAAGCATAATTAGTCTAAACATGCTCAATAATAAACCCATTTTACATGAATTATTAGAATGCAGCAAAACCAAAAACAAGTTGTGTGGATGATAGGATATGTCAAGCAAACACTGTTAGATCCCATAAAACTCCTCACAAAACCCCTTTAAAACCTTTGATGACGTACTCTTGCTCTAGTGACCTGGGCATCATGTACCCTAGAAATCCATCCTAATTGTGCTATAGAGGAAACTGAAAATGGGGACATTACAATAATAACACTATATGTGTTCACAACCATGTGAATGGGTGAAAATGCGTCAACGCTATATGCAATATTGAGGGACCATCAAGCAATTAAAAGGTGTCATTCAAGGCCAAAGATGAGGAAGGGGCAAGTTACTTTCGTAATCTTTATTCGAAGCCACATGTATGCCCAATTATGAAGATCTGTAGGTGGTGGAAAATTTCCCTAAAATTGTAAATGAGGAAATAAATAACTACCTTTCTGAGGTTGTCACTAAGCAAGAGATATGGGTTGTTCTTTCCTCGATGTAGAGGGGAAAAAACATTGGCCTTGATGGCTTCCCAGTGGAAATGTATTTAGGATTTATGAATTATTAAAGGAGGACTTCATTAAGGTAGTGTGTGAATGCTTGACCTCAAGTAAAATCTTTGCCTTATTCAATTCAACCTTCATTTGCCTAATTCCGAAGAAACAAGATGAATCATTGTTCAATGACTACAAGCATATTTCTTGTTGCAATCTAATATGTAAATTAATTTCCAAAGTAATTGCAGTCAGAATTAAATTGATTCTTAGTGCATTCATATCAAAAGAACAATTCATATTTCTCCACTAGCAAAATATTCATGATGCAGTTTTTGTGGCCCAGTAGGTCTTCCATTCCTTTAAGAAGGTTGATTCAAAAGCAACAATCCTGCAATTTGACTTGTCTAGGGCTTATGACAATGTGAGTTGGACTTTTCTTAGATTGGTGCTCATTCAATTAGGGTTGGGTATTAATATAATCAATCATATTATGGGATGTGTTCAAAGAAGTTCTTTTTTGGTTCTAATCAATGGGTCCCCATCCTGTTTCTTCACTGCTTCTATGGGTGTAAGGTAGGGATGCTCCCTTTCACTTCTCCTTTTCCTGATTATTGCTAACACTTTTAGTTGCTAGATTAGAGAGGCTTGGAATAGGGGGCCTTTTGGAGGAGTCAAACTCTCAGACTATGTATCTATATCTCATTTGATGTTTGTGGATGACTTGTTGGCTTGTTCCTCTCACTCCCATAGGGAACTCACATACTTGAATATTTCTCTGGACTTATTTTGTAAAGTTAGAGGTATGGTAATAAATGGGTTGAAATATTGTATTATGTTCAATGGATAGTTCGTGAAGGGTATGATGCAGGCTCAGGAAATCTTTCCTTATCTTGTCAAAGTGTTGGAGGATGTCATTAAATAATTAGGATTCCATTTGAAACCATTCAAATATAGCAAAGAAAATTGGTCTTAGCTCTCTAGGAAATTTGAAGGGAGAATATTAAGACAGTCGCATCGTCATTTATCTAGGGGATGTCGGCTGGTTTTGGTCAAAGAAGTACTGGAAAGTATACTTATGTATGGAAATAATATAACAGTTACCCTAAATGTGTTCTCAATCCAATTTATAAAATTTGCTTAAGAATCCTCTGGTCTGGCTTTGGTGACCGTAAGGGCATCGTGTCGGTAAAGGGGTCTTGCATATTGGCTCCAAAAGAGATCAAATATTATGGACTTAAGGAGATTCACCTCTTTGTGAAGGTTCTAGCAAGTAGAAACTTATGGTGACTAATGAGGAGGGCTTCCTTATGGCTCAAAGTTATGCATACTAAATATTTCGCTGGCATGCCAATCTTATATTGTTTTAGATCTTTCGATAAGCCCATTATAAGCTCTATTGTTTTGAAATCCTTGGTTTAATTTTTCCCTCTAGTTGGACATTTGATGGTTTGGCGAGTTGGGTACGGGAGAGCCATTAGAATTGGTTGTGATCCTTGGGCTAGAGTTGTGAATAATTACAGGCTATCAACACCCCTTGTTCAAGAATTGAGTCAATAGAATATTGTGGTACTAGTTGATGTTGTCACTCATCTCCCTCAGGTTAGGGGTAGGGAGGGATGAAAAATAACTGGTGACTTGGGGCTTAGAGTTGATTTGGTAGAAGAATGGGACAAATTCATGGGCATTATATTGGAAGAGCAAATTTGTCTAAGGGATAGTGTAGATGATTCTCTATGCTAGACAAAAAATCCACAAAATGGAGAATTTATAGAAAAATTGGGATATAACTCATGGATTGAAGAACACTTAACTAGCTCCATATTTTGGTGGTGGAAGGTGTTATGGAGGATTAAATCTCCATTGAAATCAAAATTATGTTCATGGTTGACATTCAATGGAAAATTCCTGACCTAGGACAAATTGCTAAGAAGGGGTTGGCATCGCCCTAATTGTTGTGCAATATGAAAACAATAGGAGGAGAACCATGGATGCCTCTTTATGTATTGTGATTATACCAAGAAGATCTGTAGAATCTTGAGGTCCGATCTAAATAAAAAGTGTAGTTGTATGGGCCCCTCATCAATTGATGTATATAGATTTTGGTGGTAGGTTAAATCTATAGGGGCTTATGTTGGTCTACCTTGCTTGTTAATATCTCATGTTTGGTGGACTATGAACCAAATTATCTTCCAGGAGAAATTTATTCTTTCAAATCTTTGCGCATCCAATATTTTGGCAATGGCATAGAGTTCAAGTCAGAACTAAATAGCCTTGGACCAAGAACTCGATAATACCTATTTTAGTTTTTGGTTATCCATGGGGGTTTTTGACAAGGCTAGCTAAGGCCACCTGCCCAGGTGTGGGGTGGGAGTAATTCTCTACCTCAGTCATAATCATCAAGTCAAAATAAAATATGCACCAGGCAAAGGACCAATTAGCAAGGCAAAGTTTATAGCCATTTGGGTGTTGTTGAACATGGAAAAGAAAAAAGATGTATCGCGTCTGCAAGTGTTGGGTGACTCAAATATGGTTATAGATTAGGAAAATTGGAAGGCAGAGGTAAGAGTTTTGGGAATGGAACCAATTTTAGACGACATCCAGGAAAATATAAACTCTTTTAAGCACATCATATTCTATCACATTCTCCGTGAACTTAATACAGAGGCTGATAATATGTCCAAAGAAGCTCTCGAACTGTCGATTGGCTCAGTTAATTATCATGTCATCCTAGATGGGGAGGAGGTTGAGTGAATGGGGACCAACCTCTCCCTCTGACCAAGAAGTTTTTCACTCTATTGGTTAGTTAGGGATGTCTGTCTGTAAGAGACATTTTTATAATGTGGGGTATTTTTGAGGAGGGAAACCTCAAGCAAAGTTAGTCCAGAATTTAATTTAATTTAACTGACAATATTTTTTATTTAAAATAATCAACATCTCTTATTTCCATTATCTGATTTGGTCATTTCCATTTCAATTTATGTGGAAGTGTTTGTTTTTCAAATTTTTATTTCAAACTCACTCTACCTCCTTTACATTTCAAATTCGTATTTCAAATTTAGTTGCAACTATTTTGTTAAAATGGAAGTAGATATCATAATTCAGATGAGGAGACAATTCATTGAAGTTGATCTACAAAAGCAATGGACAAAGTCATAACACTTTGTAGATCCATACCATAACTTACCAACTCACAACACTTTGGAGATCCATGCCATAACTTAATTGGTGTTGCAATTTTCTTGGTAATGCTCTGTGTTCCAAATTCATTAGATTAATAATTTTCAAATCCAAATCTAAAATTTTAATTTTATTGTAACTTTTTTTAAATAAAATTTTATTTTAATTATTTTGAAAATAATATATATAAATTTATATTAATCTAGGCTTGGAATATGTCTTAAAACTTGTGTTTGTTTGGTAAGGAAACAAATTAATGACCCAAGACAAGAGGCATCTAGCAGGAGTGAAAATCTACCCCCTTATGGACCACAATGGATAATTCCAGGCGGTGTGGTTTTCCTTAAATAAGGGTGATGAGTGAATCAACTTACATTCACAGATACCTATCAATGATGGTTTTCCTCACAATTTGACAACTGAGTTATGATAGGTTTTCCCACCCTTGGAAAAAAATTATATCAATCAAATAATTATCTAATTGTGTTAGTTATAATATTTTTTGAATTCCTAATTTCATAAATCATGTTTCAAATATAATCATAGAATAAGAATAGGGTATTTTTCATTTGCTTATCATTGTCATAATCTTAAAATAATCCTAAATACTTTATCATGGCCTTAATAACTAGAAATAGTATCTTTCTCATTCACTCAATCGTCATCATAGTCCTAATTAATTTCATCATGACTTTAACCTATTATTTTTCTTCTTCAAAAAAAAAAACCCATAAATTATATTAATCTAAATAAACATTACACTTTGTACACACATCTAGTGTGTATGCAACTGAGATCCAATAGAGGATCAATAAGAAGAGCAAAAAAGTAATGTAAAACATCATTGGTCAAGTGATCAGTATTTAGCTCAAAAATCAAAGTGCTCAGAATCACTCAAAACCTAAATGACTGCATCCATCTCGGTGATACGATCCCAACGCAACTCATTTCACTCAAAATGGATCTTGTATTAGAAAGATATCGCATTTTGTCCGCTTTTCCAAACAAAGGAATTTTGAAAAAAAAGTACAATCACTGCATAGTCAGCAGTTCGTACTGCTGACGTGGCAGGTGACTATGCAGGTCAAAGGTTGGTCAACAACCAGTGAGGTCTCGCCAAGTGGCGCATATTGGTTGGTCTACAGTTTAATGAGTTCGTGTGATTTCATTGGACAAATGAGGACCAATGAGAACGAGACGTGTGGCAAGCCCGGAGACTGCCACATGTCCCTCCCCAAAGGTCTAGCATCAACGTGCAATGGAAAAAATTATATGGGCTAGTCGACAGAGTCGAACCCACGACCCTAAATCCTTATCGATATACCACAACAATATGACTTAACATATAATGGACACGACTTATATTTAAAGACATAAAATGTTGCAGTTGGGGGACGAGAAGACCAGCACTCTTCACTCGTGACCACACCATGAAACCGGCCGCCAATGCTACCACTAACCACGCGAATTAAGTGGAGTCAACAACTAATTAACCCATACTTATCACTAATCAATGGCGAGTTTTAGTTGTTGGATCTTTTGGCGGTCCGATAAATTCAGGATTTCTCCAAATTTGGTGGGATTAACTGGAGTTTCTCCAGTTTTGGTGGAGTTTTCCTAGGGGAAACTAAAGTGGCCATAACTTTTGCAAATTTCGACCAATTTTGGGTCAGGAAAAGTCATTCCTAGATTATTTTGATGTTCTGAGCACATTGAAGCAGCTTTCAGGAGTAGTAGAGCATTGTAAACAACACTTTTTTCCATTTTGAGCTAATATAGAGGCCCAAGCCATGGAAGCTGGACCAAGGAGATGTAGCCCAGGAGGGGTGAACTCCTTCATCAAAAAATTGTGTTAAGTTTTCATTTTGATGGTTTGTTGTACTTTTGTTTGTTGTTGTTCAACACTTTATTTACATGCTATTTTGCTCATGAATTTGACATAAAACTTGACAAATTTACCTATTACATTCGCAAACACCATAAAAGAAACCTATGCACATAAAGAAAATAATGAGCAATTATTTTTAATTCTGAAGTTGAAATTAGCACAGCAAAACTAACATTCAATAATAGATAAAGTTGGTATCAAAGCAAAGGTTATTTGCTTGATTGCTTGAGTTTTATGTAAGTAGGGTTTTAATGGTTGAAAAATTGTGATGCTTACAAGGTTAAAGTAGCAAAGAGGAGAACGGAAACTATTGGTTGCAAATCTTGAGGCAATGCCTAGAAGAAGGAGAGCCACAAGGTCACAATCTCCACCCAAAGTTTCAATCCCAGTTGCACTTGAAGCACCTCAAGTTTTACCTTCAATTGAGATTGAGGAGGTACAAGCAGTACCAGAAGTTGAGCTTGAATCCAAATCCATCATGTATGGAGCAAGAGAGACAGAAGTTCTTTCAAAAGAGGAAGCACACAAGAAATATTTCTATGATTTAACTGACATGGTTAGATTCCTCTATGAAGAGAGGAATACTAGAATGGCTAGAGAGAGTTCTAAGTCCCCACATGGAGAGGGAATCTCAAAAGGTAAAAAAAGATGAAAATAAGGATTCAAAGGGTAATGGAGGAAAGCCTCCTCCATCTCCACCATATTCATCCTCTTCCTCATCATCTTCATCATCCTCATCATCACAAACAACATCCTCTTCCACTTCCACCACAAAAACTATTCATACTCATTCAAAAACCCCAAAAGAAAAAACTCCCTTACTCAAGTTGGACATTAAGTTTGAACTTCCCATGTAAAGTGGTGAGGTGAATGCAGAGAAGTTAGACAATTGGATTCAATAATTGGAGGTTTATTAAAGAATTCAGAACCTTCAAGAAGATGACATAAAAATCTAGTTGGCTTCATTAAGGCTAGAAGGAGCAGCACTATTTTGGTGGGAAGAAAAGACTCAAGAGGAAATGTGAATTTATGGTGAGATATCCGTTTCTTGGGTTAAATTTGTTTCTTCAATTAAAAAACATTTTTATCCTTTAGACTACATGCAAAGAACCATTATGAGTTGGCAAAACTTTAGGCAACTCAAGGGCCAAACAGTTCAAGACTATACCGAGGAGTTTAGGAAAAGGGCTTTGTTGTTATGAGTAAACTTGAATTACTAATATACACTATTGAAATACATTGGGGATTTACATTACTACTTAAAACACACTATCCTTATGTTCAATCCAAGTAATTTAGATGAGGTATGTGTACAAGCCACGCACCTTGAAGCAAGAGGAAAGAAAATTTAGGAAGAGGGTAGTAAGAAGAAGCCATTCAAGGGTAAGGAGAAAGAGAAGGGTGGAAAATGGAAAGGACATAAGAATGCAAGTGTAAATAAAGAAAGGGAGAAAACTATATGCAAGAATTGTTCCAAATTGGGCCATGATGACACCCACTATTGGAAACTACATCCCGAACTAAGGCCTAAGAAACCAAACAATAAGGGGAAACAAAAGATGACCGCTACCACACAACATGATCTTGGATCTGATTCTGGTGATGAGACCAACATTTCAGCCATGGTCACAAAAGTAAAAGAAGCTATAGCAAGCACTAGTTCCTCACATAGTCACAACAACACTCCAAATGAAGAATCAAGGATAGAGTTGTTCCATGTAAGGGTAAGTTCAAACCATACAAAGATTGATGCATTATTTGATAGTGGGTCACAATCGAACTTAATTTCAAAAGACTTGGTCAAAAAGATTAACCTTGAAACTATACCTCATCATAAGCCATATCCCTTAGGTTGGATAGCCAATAATGCAAATTTACACGTTACAAGGAAATGCTTATTCAAGTTTTCCATTACTGAAAAATTCATTGATGAAGTTGAGTTAGATGTAGTTCCACTTGACATCTCAGGAATTATTCTGGGGAGCCCATATTTGTATGATAGGAAAGAAGTATTTTATCGCCATGAGAACAAATGCCAATTTCTCAAGGATGGAGTGGAGTATATTGTTAGATCCCATCGCAAAAAGTTAAACATTTCTTTGGTTAATGCAGGGCAAATGAAGAGACTAGTAAATGAAAAAAAAAAAAAATGTGCTTCTAATGATCAAGAAAAGAATGATATAGATTATGAATCTTTTGAAGGTTGTGATGATAAGTTAAAATCTGATTTGTTTGATGTGGTAAGAA